>JAMZAV010003207.1:0-86625 GCA_024449915.1 Sweltsa coloradensis | reverse complement strand
CCCAACCCCCCAATAGGTACTTTTTTTTTGGGGGGGTCTAAGACCGAATTTTCTTTTTATTTCTATAATTCAAAAATGGGGGCCTTAATAATATTTTTTAGTCAATAGAAATAAACAAACATTTCCCCACTTTTTAATATGAAGTACTCAAAAAAGAAAACATTAAAGGCCTATAGGCCTACCCTTCCTTTCTTTGAAATTTTATGTACAAAACTAAAGGGGTTAAAATTACATGGGCCCAAAGGTACGATTACGGTCCAAAGGTACATCGCTTGCTGTATTGGACCCTTTCCAATTATAAAAGGTTTTTTAAAAGCAATAATTGAAAAGGCCCATAACAAAAAAAATCAACAAAGTTTGTAAAAGGCATGTTCTAGCAAAAAAAAAAAAATAAACCAAAAATCATATCTCTTTTTCCCCAAAACCTAAAATTAAAAAGTGGCCCAAAGGTACAGATGTTCCCCTATGCATCCCGTTTTTTGATCAGTAGGTGGGCCGCTAGGCTTTTGATTTTTAAAAAGCGACTTTAAAGGTTTTGAGGTGGGCCTATTTTAGATTTAAAAAAACGACGTAAAGGTTTTGTGGGTAGGCCTACTTAGATATAAAATAGCGACGTTAGGCCACCTAGGCCTCCCGGCCCCTTTTGTCGAAAGCGGGGGGTCCAACTTTAACCAACTTTCAAAACATTTTTTTCCCAAAAAAAATAATGGAAAAAACAATAAAATTGAAAATAAGTTAATATTAATTTATATGGTAATTTAAATAGAAAAACACTCTCAAAATTACACAAATAATGTAAAAATAATTTAATTATGAAGTTGAAACATGAAACTCGCTACTCTGATCAACGCGCCATTTTGGATGGGGGCTATGTAGTGTAGGCCCTCCAACCTTTTTGCGTATTGTGTTATTGTAATAAGAAAATTTATAAATATGTTTTGTTATTTTAAGTAAAAAATTAAATAGTCAATAACGGGGTTTGGGGGGCGGGCCCCCCGACGGGGTCCGGGGGGCGGACCCCCGGCGGGGGGGGGGCTGGCCCCCCAGAACAGAATGAGGTACAAACAAACCCCCGACAGGGACCGCAGGACAAAAAAAATCGGACGAATTAAACAAAAGTTGGTGTGTTTTGGTTGGTCGTCGGAGAAGGAGATACTTTGGAAAATGGCCGCCGGATCAACTAATAACATGAAATTAGTTTGTGAGTAATATTGGTTCACCTATTAATTGAAATTTTGCAAAGTGGAATTGATAATAAATTTTTTGATTTTGAATTTTTACACATTTATTTTAATTTGTGTTGTTTTCCATTGTTTTTATTGGGAAAAAAGTGTGGTTGAAAGTTGGACCCTCTTAGCAAAAGTTCCGGCCTGCCTAGGCATGGTCAAGTAGGCATAGACCTAAAAATTACATACCTACAGTATTTTTACGGCGCGCCTGTTGAGAGTCAGTATGAGAAAAACCCAAATTTGAAAACACATCCCGAAAAATAATTTTAGTAATTCTTACGGTATCCCCGTAAGAATATCCTCGCCCCAAGTTTTTTGAGGTTACTCGAACCTAGGCCTTTGTGTGGGGGCCTAGGCCTAGGCCTATCCAATTATTCAAGCCTACCCTAGGCCCTGGGGGATTGGAACAAAAAGGCCTAGGCTAGGTCTAGGCCCTACGCCAACCAAAAGTAGGCTATCTTAGTACACTCAAAGGGGGCAGCCCCAGGCGACGTAATTTTGTAATGCTAGGCCTTATTTGATTTACAAAACAGTCCGGCCTAGTCCCCCTGGGCCCTAGGTTTAGGCTTGGCCCTACATAGTGACTATACTACTATATACTAGAATACTGATCGCATATGATAGGCCATGCCTTAAGTTAGTTGTATGGCCCTAGGTTAAATTTTTTTTTTGTCCGATTGTAGGCTGGGGGCCTAGGCCTAGCTGAATGCACATAAGGACACCTAAGACGGAGTGTAGACGATAGTTGGACAAAAAAATTTGCTGTGTACATAAATCGTTCTTTGGGGAGGGGAAAATCGCCTTTTCCATTTTTGGCAAACTCCATTTGGGTTTAAATCCTTTGTACTATTTAAAATAAAACGTTGGGCCTTTGGTTTGTGGTATGTTTTTTTTTTTTTTCACTTTAAAGTGTTTTTTGGAGTAGGCTATTCTGGACAAAAATGAATGCCGATTTAATTTTGGACCCCCCCCCCCCCCAACCCGGCCGCCAACCGAATATTCTGTTTTACTGTCGCGGTGCCCGACAGATCGTGAAAAGGCAACGTATGCCGAGTTGCCACTTTCAAGGATTTTATCCTTTTCTCAGTTTTTTAGAGGTCCAAGGATAACAGGTTTTTGGGGCAAAACTTAGGTTTTTTTCTGTCTTTAAAAAAAAATTTTAAATTAAATACTTTTTTTAAATTACCCAAAAAAAGCAATGTAGACAGAAAAAAACACAGGTAGTAGAAAAAATAAACCAAAGTACTGCAAGGCCTAACATTTACCCCCAAGTGGTAGTTATGGTGAGTGGGTTTAAAAAGTAAAACGTTAAAAATTTTGGGAAGAAAATTCTGATTCTTATGCGTTTGTCTGACTAATTTTGACTAGTCTCGAAAATCAGGCTGGCTAACATATTTTGGTATGAAACCTAAAAATTTGTAACTTCCTTCGCGGTTAAAATACGTAATGCGAAAAAACTGTTTCAAGGATTCTCAGGATTTTTTTAAGTATTTTTTAAGGAAAAAAATTTGACTTGGTGGCAACCCTTGCGCTATGCTATCTTTTTTTCATTTCATTTATTATTTCGATAGGCCTGCAGCCAAAGTTTCTGAGACGCCCAACCTCCCCCCTGACCACAACATTTCAAGGTGAAGAAAACAATGGGCCTACGTAATGCCCGGGTTTGTACAGTTCACGTTTTGGCACTAGGTGATCTTAATGTTTTATTAGCACATGGGGCAACTTTCCATGTTACTGGGTAGTATAATGGGCCCAGGATATTCCTCTGTTGAGCGGGTAGGGGTTGAATTTGTCCACAAAAGTTACAAAACTTTGTCATAATTTGCGCACAAAAAATATTGCTTCCCTTTCCACCTGCGTGGGGGTGGTACGTGTAAACCTAACCGTTTTTTCCCCTTTTTTTTTAAAGGGGCACCCCTAAACTGGTTTGCCAAGAACCAATCGTTTTTCATGGGCCCCTATATATGCATGGTGGAAAAAGGGGTCTTATAATGAAAAAGTAAAGCTCCTGTAGGCCAATTACATTTTTAAATACAATAGCACAATTTATCCCAAAACATAACTATTAGTCATTTCATGTCACGGGACATGGTCTCTAGGTGTAGGGCCATTGTCCACTTGTTTAATAATGGCAGGCCTGGTAGGCCATGGGCCCTAACAGCAAGAGTTACCTAAAAATGATATGGCAAATCTTTCAGTTTACCTTCTGTTAAGGTTCTCTCCCCGATTGGAAGGGGAGGCCACCTCCTAACTCGGGCCCAGTGAGCTTCCCCAAACAGGATCGCCCCCTGCAACTGCGCCCCAGGTGCAAACTTCCCTAGCAGCCCTATCAAGAACGTCACCACTGAAGCCACAGGCGTCCCCCCCCCCCCCCCTACCCACCACAACAAACCCCCCCCCCCCCCCCCCCCCACTTCCCGGGTCTCCCCCCCCCCCCCCCCCCAACCCCCCCCCCCCCCCCTCTTCCCTTCCCCCCCCCGGCCCCCCCCCCCCCCCCCCCCCCCCCCCCCCCCCCGTAAAAGTGTTAAACCTGGGGCCCAGTTTGTTGAACATTAACCTGTCTTTTAAAAAACGTTTCATTACCAAAACATCAAGGCGCTTCCCGATGACACAAGCAGTTTAAACTCAGAAACTGGGAACTGTACCTCACACACCAGGTCCCCCCAGCTTCCTAACCTGACCAACCACAGCGAGCGTGCTCTGGTAACTTGGGGTGCCCCAAATGTTATCCTTACTTTTTTTTTGTCAGAAAATGATATTTCTACTTAAATTTTTTTTCCCCAAAGTCAGTAAAGCAGCAGGTAAAAAAAAAAAGGGAAATATTGGGTAATAAATTCAAAAAAAAATTTATAAAATATAGTGAAAATTTTAAATGCGACCCCCCGCATAGAAAAAAAAATCCGTTAACCACTACCCCAAAAATGAGCGAAAAAATTGCCCAAAAAAATTGACCATAGGCCCTATTAAGTTGCAGGTTTGCACATAGGGCCCCGTTAGTTAATAAAAGATTGTTCTTTTTCCCTTTTGGGAGGCCATCTAGAAGTCTCTTTAGTCAGAAAAATTTTTTTTGTGTTATTTGGGGTGGTATTTTTCTTGATTTTTTATCATCCCCCCCCCCAAAATCGCCAGGACAATTCGGGGCCACTTTAGGATATTTTCGGAAGGATATGCTAAGTCTATCTGAAACATTTACATTTTTACATTCATGTTTTTCCCACAAGGCCTAAGCTTGGCAAATAGGCCCACTATCAAACGGACATTTTTCTCATAATGGGACTGTATTTCAGTTCATTAAAAAATGGAATAGAAAATTTACTCTGATGGGCAACCGCACTTCCTTCCCAAAAAACCACTAAAATTTTAAATCTTTAGGGTGAAAAAAATTGGTTTAAAAGATTTCCCGAAAAACTTCGCATTTCCGCATTGAAGCTTGGTTTGCAGTGCTTCAATTAGCCTTTTTGGGTCATATGTTAAAAGTTAGCATTTATTGTACGAAAAAACTATTTGGATGTTTTTATTTTTTCATCAAAAAAATACTTGCTTAAATAAGATTTTAGCCCTGAAAATTGCCATACCATCTCATAATTTAGGTTAGTGTAGGCATGGCATAGGGCCCACTTTAAAATCAAATTTTTTAAATTTGCAATTGTAATAGTCAAGTCCAGAATCAATATCCACATAGGCCTAATCACAAAAATAATTATGTAGGGCCCACAATTAAAATAAAAATTTTGTTTAAAGCATGTTTATTGATTCACGTTTGCCTGTGATTTTTTAATTATTTTTTAGTATTTTCAAAATACAGATGTATTTTTTTGGGTTTTAAATCAAACTTTTTCATGTATTTTGTATTTCAAATACAAACTGTTTAATGTATTTTGTATTTTAAAAACCGAGTTTTGAAGATTTGTAAAAACAAAATTTTAAAATACATCTCTGGGGTTTTACCTATATTTTGAGTCAAAGAGAATAAAGAATCTAATTATTAATTTTTTATAGGGAAATATTTGTATGTACCCATCTACTTTTTGTAGGCCCTTTCCTTTTTTTTAGGGCCAAGATTTAATTCTCATAGCTAGGTTAACCCTTTTAAGGGTGCTATTTTTCTTGTTTTTGTTTCATTAGCCAGCGGTTTTTGCCGATTCCCACACAAATCCGAATTTTTGCAAAAATTTGGGTGTGGGCACGGGGGGAGTGGGTGAATGCTCTGCCCGAAACTGCGTATGGCCTACCGCTGGCTAGAGCAGGGGGGGTTTGAGAGTATGTAAAGCTTTGTTTCCCGATCGACGTCTGCCGGCGGTCCGGTTAGTGGGAAAAACCCATAGGCCCCCATGGCTGCAAAGGGTTACACCATCTTTTTGGATGGGACGTAAAAATGTTTTTCCCCTTGGTTTCTTTTCGAAAGGAGAGGCTATTGCCGGTACCGTGTTTCCCTCTAAAACCCCAATTTCATACTTCATCCTCACTATCACCACTCATCGGCACTTGGGGGCCCATCAAATCAATTTTTATATGTATTTTTAGGGAAAAACCTATAGGGGAAACAAGGGTACACCACCTTTAGATGGGGCGTAAAGATGTTTTTTGATAGATGTAACTAAAAACTGTACTTGCTTAAATAAATTATACAATACAACAAAAACCTTGTACTTGTGGGGAAAAGGGGTAGGCAGTGTTGGGGAAAATTTTAAAAAGAACGCGTTCTCGTGAACGCGTTCTTTTTTGTGAAATTTCCAGTGAACTTACTCTTTTTTAAATGAAGAACTTGAACTTTTAAAAGTTCTTTCTGAAAGAACTTTTTAGTTATAGAAAGTTCATTTGAAAGTTCTTTCCGTGCTCGAGCACGTCGACTCGCCCCCTCGACGCTTTAAAAAACAATAAAAAATCGTTGTTCCCATCTAGGCCTAGGTTTTCTATAATTTTACAAGCTGATCGACGAGAATGTAGTACAAACATCAACAGATCAAAGACAGCTCAACACTTTTTGTAAGACTCAAACTCCGAGAGTTTTGGTACTCGAACAAACCTCAATGTTTTTCCCAATGTTTTTTTTATTTCCGCAAGCCTTTAAAAATATAGTGATTTTTTTTAAAAAGAACTTTTTAAAAGAATTAGCATTTATAGCAAATTGAACTTTTCAAAATTTTAGGTTATAAAAGAAATTTAACTTTTAAAAGTTCATTATTTTAGCTGGGGAACTGACTTTTTAAAAAATTTAAATTTTAAAAAGAATGACCCAACACGGGGGTAGGCTATGTGCCCGGTACCGGTCACCTTACCCTATATTTATACTTCATCCTCATCTATCACCCCTTTTTTATCGGCACTGGGGGGTACAAATCAATTTTTTTAGTTTATATTAATAAAGGCCTGTCAATTTTCAGTTGCAGGATACAAATCACTAACCACATCCATTGTCAATAATCTATTCAGTTTTTGCAGTAGGCCTACTGTATTATCATTGGTATTAATATTATGCAGCAATAAAGTAGGCTTATCCCAATCCTGCACTACACCATCCTTTTTTATGTTGGCTACTTTGGCTGAACCATATTTTATTGGATCTCTGGATATCATAACTCTGCCTACCATAATCTTAAGTGAAGAGGAAATTTTTGCCAAAAAGAAGGGAGGGGGGGGGGGGGAAGACAGTATTTGGCCTATTATTCATAAATCATAAAAGTCCTGTTACTTAAATAAGATTATCAGCAAATATAGTGTGCCTTACTTATTAAGTAGGCCTGTTGAGTAACATTTTAACAGTAACACTTATGTAGAGCCTTATTGTTATAAATGTGCCATAGCCCGCTCAAATTTAAATCTAGGGCCTTATGCCAGTGCCACCTGGTGCTAGATGTATGAACTAAAAAACAGGAAATAACTCTATTACCCACAGTGCACATTGCTTCCTGTGTTGTCATCCTGTCACAAATGTCTGTGTGCTAGGCCTAGCCTATTAGTGTTTATCTATCTTTAAATATCAATAAATCCACTTTAATCTTTCAATGTCAACGTTATTTTATAACAGGTTATGTGCCCAGATATTGCTAAATTGATATTGCTTAAATCTAAGCGAAAAGATAAAAGATAACCTAAAAATAACCTACAAAAACTGTTACGTTATTAGAGCACATGGCGGCTAACCTAGGCCCATCTCAACCAGAGAGACTGGAGGGCGCTAGCAACTATAATACATGGAAATTTGGCATGAGAATGCAATTAGTCCGTGATAAGTTGTGGAAAGCAATCGACCCAGGTGACTTTGATCTACAGGTTGAAACCAATCTGAATATAGACCAGCGTGCACTTGCCACTCTAAGCCTAGGGCTGAAGCCTCATCTCTACATACATGTAAGTACATGTAAAACTGCCCGTGAAGCATGGCTTAAATTAGAAGCAGCCTTTGAAGACAGAGGCCTAGTAAGGAAAATTCACTTACGCCGTGAACTTAATGGCATCAAGTTCCAACACTGCAAAAATATGGAGGACTATCTGAACAAGATGTTGGCTGTTGCTCAACAGCTCAGTTCGATTGATGCAGCAGTGACCGATGATGAGCTGGCAATAATAATACTATCCAACTTGCCAGACTCATTCGACCCACTTGTAATTGCACTTGAAAATTTTGGTCAGGAACTGAACGCCGACGTCGTCCGAGCTAAATTGCTACAGGAAGAAACGAGACGTCAACGAGGTGAGTCCATTCCTGATGAATCTGCTCTAGCAACAAAGCCTAGTATCAAGAAGTTTAAATGCTTTAACTGTGGTAAAGCTGGACACTACGCTAAAGATTGCAAGTCACGATCAAAACAAGGTCCTAAAGGTGACAAGCAAGACAAAAAGGATAGGTCTAAGTCTACAGTTCTTTGGACAACAGGTAATCGAAATGTACACAAAGCTGAAGACTGGTGCGTTGACTCAGGGGCGACCAAGCACATGTCAAATAAACTTGAATGGTTTGACGCAATCCAAGAAGGTCAAGCAACTTCATTATGTATGGCCGATGGTACGACCGCTCCATCTACGGGAAATGGTAATGTTGCTCTAACCATTTCGGTTAATGGATCAATACGAGAAGCATCAATAAAGGACGTGCTGTATGCTCCATCGCTCAAAACTAATCTTTGTCAGTGGCTAAACTCACAGATAAAGACTACAAGGTTGTGTTTACAAAACATAACTGCCAGATCCATAATGAAGAGGGAAACGTCATAGCAACTGCGAGCAAAACTGGTGGCTTGTATAAGCTAGACACTCCGGAGACTAACAGTGCCTTAGCAAACATCGCTGCTGTAGGGGTCACAAACCGTGAGTACACAATGTGGCACAAACGCCTAGGCCACCTCAGTCCAGGCGGAATGAAGCGGCTAGCAGATGGTATGTGTGGTGTATTCAAAGTTCAAACCTCCCGCTTACTTGCCTCGCCACATTTACAAGGCGGTGTATAAAAGGAGTATGGCGTCGCTTCCTTCTGACAATCTCGTGCAAAATATCATGTAGTAGTTTTTAGTACAACGTTTTATAAAAAATGCTGCTTAAAAGCTTACCAGATAATCATGGCTATGCATTATTACGAGCCTTACCTACACCCACATACATACATAACAAAACTGGCGACGAAGATATGGATTTGGTAAGGTAGATTTACATTACAGTTTACAATGCCTGAAACTAGTCCGAGCGTTTCTCAACCACGTGGTAATGCAATGGGCTAGTTGCTTCGATCGGACCGTTTTAGGCCCGGGGAAGAGCCATGGGACGTTTACGTCGAAAGGATGGAAATTGCATTCGACGCCTTCGATGTGGCTGAAGCTAAGAAGAAGAATGTGTTTTTCTCTGTGTTTGGGAAAGCGAAACATTTGTGGTGCAAACGCAACTTGGCTACACCAAGGACACTCACTGATCTGTCGTTCACAAGAGGAAAAGGACCTGCTTACAAGTAGGTACAGCCTAAGCCTAGCAAACTACACAAAGGTTTAGATTTCGCAAGCGTCTACAGCTAGAGAACGAAACTATACTCGAGTACCTACAGGAGCTCAGAAGTCTCAGTAAGCATTGCGAGTTCACAGACCTAATGAGAATCTGCTAGACAACTCATTGCAGGAGTTCGGGACAAGATTTTGAAAAACCAAGCTGCTGGCGGAGGGAGATGCCATACCTTCCAAGAGCAGTTGAGATTGCTACGGCAGCGGAGACTGTCGCAGCGAGATGTCCAAGTCTTACGGGGGAAATGCGGGGCAGGCGGCCAAGTACACAAGGTCGTGGCTACCCAAGGTACATCGTACAAGGGCAGCAGAGGTAAGCCTAAGAATAATTTTGATTCTAGGCCTAGGCCTACTACAGAGGCAAATTCTGCCAAAGGCATGTGCTATCACTGTGGCAATGCAAACCACAAGGCCGATGCATGCAGTGCTAAGAACCTGACTTTGTCACAAATGTCAGAAGACAGGCCATATTTCTAAGGTATGCATGTCCAAGTCTGGGAACAATACCAAGTTGGGCCTAAAAACCTCGGGTACCATCTGCTTACATCAGAGGTGGAAGACTCATATTCTTTCTGTCTCAAGGGGGAGAAAGATAGACATGAGGGCTCTTTCAAGGTGGCTGTTGAGTTGAATGGAGTAGACTTAACAATGGAAGTGGACACGGGAAATCAAAACATTCAATCATTGCATAGACGCGTTTAGACGTCTATGGCCCTACCGATCCTCCGCCACTAGCGCCATCAAAGTTCAAAAACTGCGAACCTGGTCACAACAGGATTTAGCATACTGGGAGTGGCAACGGTAACCGTGCAGTATGGGAAAAAATTATGCCGTTACCACTATACGTGATGCAGACAGATGGGCCTAGCCTACTTCGGCAGAGACTGGTTTCACCACTTGGGGCTGGCTGTGACCAGCGTGAACCAGTTAGGTGTAAGTGATGGCAATCTTCCTAAAGAATTGCATGGCCTAGAAAACTTTTTTGCAGGCGGTTTAGGTTGTTACAAAGGGGAACCGGTTCACGGGAACTAGATCCAAATGCTACAACCTGTCTTTCGCAAACATCGGAGCCCACCCAAACGCATTGAAAGAGAAGTCTGACCAGGCCCTAGAACAAATGCAACGTGACGGGGTAGTCGAGACTATAGCACAAGGGGAATGGGGTACACCTGCTGTTTTTGTTGCCAAGCGCGACAACACGGGTGCGAATTTGGGGTGATTATTCGGGGACAGTCAACCCTGTGTTGAAGGTTGATATTTATCCTCTACCTACAAATACAGAAGTGTTTACAGCACTCTCTGGAGGATGCTTTTTCACACGGTTGGACCTCGATAGGGCTTACACCCAAGTACGAGTGGATGACGAGTCATCACGGGTACTTGCACTGAATACACAGCAAGGCCTACTACGAATGCTGCGTCTTCCATTTGGGCTGGCGGTCCGCACCAGCATACTTCAAAGACTGATGGAAAATCTTCTTAAAGGACTAGAAGGTGTAGTAATTTTCCTTGATGACTTACTCGTTTCAGGAAAGACAAAGGAGGAATGCTGGGCGAGAACGAGAGCTGTGTTGGAAAGATTTGATACTGCTGGTTTAACGTCTCAACTGTCTAAATGCGAATTTATTTTGCCACCCAGTAGAGTTTCTAGGGTTTTTGATTGTAGCAAAGGAACCACCCTACGGAGGATAAAGTACAGGCTATTCGATCGGCACCCGCACCTAAAAATCTCAGCAGTTGGAGTCATTCCTGGGATTTCTTACTTTCTAACGAGCGCTACATTCCGAATATGGCTACCAAAACTTACGCCACTCTACGAGCTTACACGCAAGGGGCAGCAATGGCCCTGGAGCCAGAAGCATGAGCAGTGTTTCAACGATCCCAAAACAGCAAGTCACACTGATCAGGTACTGGTTCATTACAGTTTGACTAAACCATTAGTAATGTCTTGTGATGCATCGCCGTACGGGGTTGGAGCGGTACTGTCCATTCCGAGCCAGATGGTTCCGAACCTCCAATCGCTTCAAAGTCTCGTACGCTACAAACGGCAGAGAAAAAAATTATTCTCAGCTAGATAAGGACTTTTTGTCCATCCTGTTCGGGTTAAAGAAATTCCCCCGTTTTATTTATGGTCGAAAAATTTTTCATATATACTGACCATAAACCATTAGTAGGTCTGCTTCGGCCAGGGCGAGTGTTACCTTTATGTATTATCCCCACGTATGATGCGTTGGAAATGACTTTAGGATGTTATCTGTATGATATCAAGTACCGTCCCGGTAAAGAGAATTTTAAATGCAGACTTGTGCAGCCGTTTACCGATCCCAGGACCGGATACACCAGAGTACCCGGAACCAGCGGATGTGTGGTTTTCTACCCAAAGGACAGCCTGCCGAACTTCAATCTCGGCTGACACCATACGTCTGGAGACGAAAGGACATCATTCTTTCTAAAGTTTTGCTGGTGTGCTACATTGCTGGGAACCATCGAAGTTACCGGTTGAGTTTTCAACCCTACCTTCGGAATACCAACGGGGTTATCGGTGGAAGGTGGTTGTCTTCTCTATGCCAACAGAGTAGTGATTCCCGAGAGTCTAAAGAGTCGATGTTCTGAAAATGTTACATGCAGTCCCTCAGGGAATCGTTGCGACCCAAAAGGGAAAGGCCAGGAGTTATGTTTGGTGGCCAAACATGGACCGAGCAATCGAAGAAATGATTGGCCAGTGTACATCTTGTGCTGCAAACAAGCGTGCACCCCACATCGAACGTGATTCCATGGAGTGTCCCCCAATCGACCAATGTCGCGTATACACATTGACTTTGCAGCCCACGGAAGGACATACCTTTTTCATAGCTGTGGACGCTTACTCTAAGTGGCCAGTTGTGAATAACACCCCCCGGGGGGCACTTACGGCAAAGACAGCGATTGACGTTCTCCGAGACATGTTCACGGACTACGGGAATCCCGATGAGATCGTTTCAGATAATGCGCAGCATTCAAAGGAGAGGAAATTTCAAGACTTTCTTTACAAAAAACCAAATTAAACACATAACCTCAGCACCTTACTCGCCTGCATCTACGGTTTGGCAGAACGTTATGTTCAGACGGTTAAACACACTTACGAAAGTTCACGGCGGATAAGTGGCGTTTGGAGTTGGGAAACATTTTGTTAGCTCTGAGGACTACACCCAGTACCAGTACCGGGGTGGGCTCCGGCAGAAATGCTAATGGGCCGAAAAATCCACACAATGCTCGATAAATTACATCCCAACAAAAAACTTCTGTGGAGAGGGAGAGTGCGGCTGTTCAAGCTCAACAATCAGACTTTCCTAGCCGACAATTTGCAAAGAGGACTCAGTTATGTACCGCAACTATGGTCCTGGACCAAAGTGGCTGCCTGGGAAAATATCGGGAAATTTCACGGGCCCAGGAACTTTAAACCCTCGAAGATGCCAGTGGAGCAGTACGACGCGTACATCTAGACCAAGTTCTACGCAGAAGTTCGGTGGTAACAGTGGTAGCAAGGGCGACTCTTCCCGAAGCTTCCCAGTCCCGAATAGTGCTGTGATGCCACCAGATGCTGGCAAATCCAGTGCGGTTATACAAAATGATAATTCTGTACAAGAACGTTGTACAGATTCCCAGTAACTATCTACGTTTAGGGTTCAGTCTCCTGTTGAGTTGACACATTCAAAATCCCTAATTGGACTGAGTAACTCAAACTCAACTAGTCCCTCACTCTTCAAGGGCTACAAAGCCACCATCTATTTGAAGGATTATCATTGTTAGTTTTTGGATCATGATGCTTTTGTTGATTCAATTATTAAATCTTTAAGTTTTAGGTTAATTTCATTCCA
Organism: Sweltsa coloradensis; assembly: GCA_024449915.1. Classification (NCBI taxonomy): domain Eukaryota; kingdom Metazoa; phylum Arthropoda; class Insecta; order Plecoptera; family Chloroperlidae; genus Sweltsa; species Sweltsa coloradensis. The sequence goes on along the minus strand of JAMZAV010003207.1, from coordinate 73,554 downwards.
GTTTTACAAGGTTGCATAGTATGTTCCTAAAAAAACTGATTCCTGTATTACAATCTTAGTTATTTTACTGTTTTGGAATATTGTGCTACAAGTACCAAATCATTTCATTATTTTCATTTCATTATTGGTACCTAAGCTCACGTATGACTTTGCAATCTCTTTTATGCATTGTAGGTATACTGTTGAGGGGGAGAATTGTGGTGTATTCAAAGTTCAACCTCCCGCTTACTTGCCTCGCCACATTTACAAGGCGGTGTATAAAAGAGTATGGCCGTCCGCTTCCTTCTGACAATCTCGTGCCACAATATCATGTAGTAGATTTAGTACAACGTTTTATAATAAATGATGCTTAAAAGCTTACCAGATAATCATGGCTATGCATTATTACGAGCCTTACCTACACCCACATACATACATAACAGTATGGCTACCGGCCTAGTAATGGGACAGCCTCCTACTTCACCTTGTGTAGGGTGTGCTCTGGGAAAGCAGCATCGTACCCCGTTTCCAAAGTTAAGACAGTCCGAGCTCAAGAAAAACTAGGCATTGTTCACACCGACCTGTGCGGACCAATGAGCGAAGAACCCAATGGAGAGGAAGATACTTCTTAACATTTATTGATGACAAGACAGGTGGACCAAGTGTTACATTCTGAAGGAGAAGAGTGAAACTTATGAACGCTTCATCGAGTATCAGGCGGAAGTTGAGACCAGAGCGGTATGAAGATCAAGATCCTGCGTTCAGACAATGGCCGTGAGTACATTAATAAATTACTATAGACCATCTTAGAAATGTGGGATACGCTCTCAGACTACTGTGCCCCGGAACCCAGACAAAATGGCGTTGCTGAGAGAGCAAACAGAACGATAGTAGAGAATGTACGTTGCATGCTTGGGGAAGCTAAATTACCTAAACGCTTCTGGGCGGAGGCAGTAAACACTGCAACCTACCTAAAGAATCGATCACCGACAGTAGCTGTGAACGGTATTACACCACAAGAAGCATGGACAGACAGAAACCGGACCGGGCCCTCATCTGAGAACGTTTGGCTGCAAGGCATATGTTCACATTCCAAAAGAAATAGAAGGAAGCTTGACGCCAAGTCTTCCGAGCACATCTTTGTCGGGTACTCTGACACAAGCAAGGGCTACCGATTGATCAACAATGAATCAAAGAAGCTGATCATATCAAGAGTCGTGATCTTCATTGAAGATGGTGAGAAGAATGACGATGTCGTCCCCGGGATCAAGTGGGAGCACAGCTAGTCCTTCTTATGTCGATGACGAAGATGATGCTAATCCCCAACGCAGAAGATAATGAAGAGGATGCCGATATTGAGAATGAACAAGAAACCGTGTTCGAGCCAAGGAAGTCACAACGGAAGAGATGTCCGACAAGAATTCTCGGTGACGAGTATGTCCCTCTCCTCACAGACGCGCCCGAGAACCTGAAAGACGCATTCAGTGGGAGCGCGCTTACCCCATTGCAAAAGGCAGCAGATGAAGAGATGAAATCAATTGTACATTATGAGACTTGGGACCTCGTAAACTTACCAAGGGAACCAAACCTATTAAATGTAAATGGGTCTTCAAACGAAAGGTCAATGCTGAAGGGGAGGTGTGCCGATATAAAGCTAGGCTCGTAGCTAAAGGATACACGCAGAGGAAAGGGATAGATTACGATGAAACCTTTTCACCGGTCGTACGGTTCGACACCCTAAGAACAGTTCTGGCATTGGCAGCTGAGAATGACCTGGAGGTTCATCAACTTGACATAAATACGGCATTTCTACATGGCGAACTTCCCGAGGCCATATATATGGAACAACCCGAGGGCTACATTGAACCTAAAAATAAGCAAAAGGTATGTAAACTAAAGAAATGCTTGTATGGACTCAAACAGTCGAGCCGTATATGGTATGAAAACTTGATACCGAGTTACGGAGTATTGGGCTCGAACAAAGCACAGCTGACCCGTGCCTATACCATGGTACAATAAGAAATGCAAAAATCATTGTTTGTGTTTACGTTGACGATCTTATTGTGTCATCGGAAAGCATAAATGAAATAAATCAGCTGAAGAAACGACTAGCGGCCAAGTTCGAGATGAAAGACATGGGACCAATTCACCACTGTCTCGGAAAAATTGAACTAAGCCAAGAAAGCTACATCAACAACATACTGAAGAGATTCAACATGTCTGAAGCAAAGCCAGTATCTACTCCTTTGGACCATAATCAGAAACTTACCAAGGTGATGGAACCTGCGGAAGACGCAGAAAGAGAAGCTATGGATAAAATACCATATTTGAGTGGTGTCGGCAGCCTAATGTATGCTGTGATGGCCACCAGACCAGACATAGCGCACGCTGTCTCTGTCGTTAGTCAGTTCAACTCTAACCCGGGACAAGCGCACTGGACGGCAGTAAAGCGCATAATGCGTTATCTAAAAGGGACTGCAAAGAAGAAACTCGTCTATCGCAGAGCATCCGGAGAACAAATGGAAGCTTACAGTGACTCCGACTGGGCCAATGACATGGATACGAGAAAATCAATGTCCGGCTACGTTTTCAAGCTCGCAGGTGCAGCAGTTAGCTGGCGAAGCAAGAAGCAACCGACAGTCGCCGTCTCAACAACCGAGGCGGAGTACATGGCACTCAGCCAAGCTGCCAGAGAAGCAACATGGCTGAAACGACTACTGAATGAATTACCCATTGGGGGTGACCATCAACACATCGTAGTGTGCTGCGACAACCAAAGCGCCATCAAGCTTACTTCGAATGCAGCACTACATGGGCGTACAAAGCACATCGATATCCAGCATCATTTTGTCAGGGAGAAGGTGCAAGAGGGACATATTTCTATGAAATACCTACCCACAGAAGAAATGATCGCAGACATCATGACCAAATGTTTGACCCCTGCAAAGCACGGATGGTGTGTGAAGAATTTGGGACTCTTGTAAATTAAGACTAGTCCTCTGGCAAGTGGGAGTGTTATAAATGTGCCATAGCCCGCTCAAATTTAAATCTAGGGCCTTATGCCAGTGCCAAACCCGGTGCTAGATGTATGAACTACAAACAGGAAAACTCTATTACCCACAGTGCACCATTGCTTCCTGTGTTGTCATCCTGTCACAAATGTCTGTGTGCTAGGCCTAGCCTATTAGTGTTTATCTATCTTTAAATATCAATAAATCCACTTTAATCTTTCAATGTCAACGTTATTTTATAACACTTATAATAAATAAATGCAATTAAAACCCTACTTCCAAGTCTACTCCTTATTAAACACTATTATTATCACATGTGTTGCTTTGGGCACAAGGCATGTTGGTAATAAATTATCAGAAACGGGATTTTAGAAATAAAATTTTAAAATCATAAGAAAAATTGCTCATGGATATACACATCACTATAACATAGGGATTTGAAATTATTTTATTTTGTTAATTACTTTACAACAAATTACTAGCTTCATTATTATTGTGTTGTCAATTTTTCTTATCTCGAAATTAACGCGATTCTTTTCTGGCTTCTATATCGTTATTTTGTGGTCAAGTTTTAGGGCGCGCTAAATAGATGTTCACTTTGATTTTTAAAATTCCCTCTATTTCTCATGCATAGGCCCATCATGGCCGCTATACATTGTGGAACGGGTTGCGACGACCTAACCTAGTGGCCACACGAGCGAGTTAGACGAGCCTCCGCCAGGTGGCGGAGATGTAGTAGACCTTGTTTCCGCCTGCTTTGCTCTCGCGACGAAGGAAATCGCGTGAAGGCGAGACACTGTGGCTTGGAGCCTTATTAGTTAGGGGCGTTTCTGGCCTTCTGCCGGCGTCCCAGAGATGCTTGCCATGCATTCTCTTTACCTTTGTTCAACTTGTTAACGTGTATAAATTATTGTGTTCTATTAAATATTCTACAAGTGTTATTTTGGCGAGTTCAAGCTATACTTCTTTAATCTGAAACATTTCCCCAGTCGGTTCATATCCTTGATTCGATTGGACATTTTTGGTGACCCCGACGTGATAGAATGTCAGCAGGGTTATCGATTGAGCGAACATGTCTCCAGGTGCCATGTATTGTGAGACTCTGAATTTCTGAAACTCTGTTTGCTACAAAGGTTTTCCACTTGTTAGAAGGCGAAGCAAGCCAGTGTATAACTATTGTTGAGTCAGTCCACAAGTTAATAGAATTAATGCAGTGCTGATTTAATGCATCAGCAACCTTGGAGATGAGACGAGCCAACACGAGTGCACCACAAAGTTCGAGCCTCGGAAGAGAGATTTTCTTGAGAGGAGAGACGCGCGACTTCGCACATAGGAGGTTGGCGGAGCATACGCCATTGCAACCCATGCATCGCAAGTAGACGCAGGCACCATAGCTTGTCTCGGAGGCATCGGAGAAGCCATGTAGTTCAATTGATGTGATGTCGGTACCTTGGGTAACTCTCCGCTCGATAGATGCTTGGTTCAGGTCGAATAACTGAGTTCTATAGTGCATCCACATGGTATGTAAATGGAGTGGCACTGATTCGTCCCAGCTGATGTTTAATAGGGAACTAGCCTTGGTCTCAAATTCACGTTTTTCATTTTTTATTATTTATAGAACACAGTTAATAAACTTCACAATTGAAAGATTTTTTTTTAAAAAATCATCCGTGGTAACTACGAGGGTACAAAGTTATAGGGTTTTGAACCCCCGCGCAAACGCTTGTTGTTGGTTCAACTGTGTTACATAGCTTGCAGCATGCTCATCGTTGTAGTTTGTATTTATCAAGAAATAAATACTACAACAACAACGAGAACAGCTCGTCGAGCGGCCGTGCGCGGCAGCGAAGCCTAGAGGCAATCCAGTGGACCGTGCTCATCAATAATCGGACTATTTTGACAATGTCAACACGAACGATGACAAATTCTCTATGATGACAAATAAAAGATCCCTGGTTATTTCTCTATGACAAAGATGACGACCATGTCTAAGAACCCTTGATTTTGACAGTGCGTCTACCCGACCTTGACTAGAAAGCGATTTATTTCTCATTGGTGGGAAAGAACCCCGGTTATTTCTCTATGGGAAAGAATTTTTAGGTTTATGGTCTGGCGTAGTCGTACACAGTCATCCAAGGCTGCGCTAGCCTAGGCTAGTCCCTACGCCCTAGGCTGTGTCTTTGCCCTAGGTTAGGTAAACCAATTCTATAAAATGTCCATTTAGAAGCCTAGGTATAGGACTAGGCCGAGGCATTTCCTGTATCTTCAGCCTAGTTTTTATCTTAGCTATAGGGCCGGCCTTTCGGTAACCTAGAATATAAATTCTCGTCATAATTTTCATTGATGTTGGGTAGGGCTTTAGATTTTATTAAATATGCGCCTAGACCTGGGCGTGGTGATAGGCCTACCTCGGCCCTAGGTCCTAAGGGCCTAGGTCTACCAAGAGGGCAAAGGCTACCACTGTAGAAACACCAGAGAAAATCATTTTATACACGTGCCAAGAGAACCAAACGACAAACAGGCGAAAAGAATTGTTCAAAGCTGCAGCTCGAGAATGTTTCGAGGAGGACGCCCCCTCTACAAATTCACTCTACTGTTGTGACTTGTGAAGGGCCACTTTGATTTTGATGCAAGTAAATATTATTTATTGGTCTACTAGCTTTTTAATTCACAAGTGAATTTCCTATAAGCTTCTGTTAGGTTCCGGCCAAATATTCTCGCAGCAAAATTTGCTTTGGGATTATAAGCTATATATATATATATATATATATTATAACACAAGTTTATGCTTGATCTGACAACTGGTTTATTGGTCCGAACTGCCAACCTCTGCATACAGAATATGGCCGGTCACGGCCTACAAGATAATTATGAAATCAGTGTAGCCACCACTGACATCTCCCTTACAATATAAAGATTACTATGAGTATTGAGTATTTAGTATATGAATTACAAATTGAAGATGCTGATTACCCTATGATTACCTGGGGACCAAGTGTTCGTCCGTAAACAAATTATGATACATATACAGATAAAGATTAAAGATTAATAATTGTTCCGTTGCATTAATATTAATCGAGTACACAGAATAACTTTAGGAGTAATTGAGTTTGTTTGATTAATAACTGAAAGATAGACTCACTGAATTTATTGCATACGTTTGATGGATTTAACATGAGTTAGTCCGACAACTTTACCGGCACTTTCACTGCTCTACCTGACCGTGTCTTGTATGGACTCGGAGCTCCTGGGCTTTCTGGGGGCGACACGGAACTTGGCGCTTGGTCCTTTCCCAGCAAGGGTCTATCCGCAGCCAAATCTGGTAGGTCTACTTCTCTCGCGACCGTAGCATCTGTAGGCTTAACCGTGTTAGTTTGTTCCGGCGTCTCTCGTAGAAATACCCGGTTCCGGCGGTAGAGTTTATCGTTGGCTTTGACCACGTATGATCGGGAAGATAGTTTCTCTGTGACTACTCCTTGGCGCCATCTCTGGTCTTGCCACTCTGGGTTGGGTCTCAGACGTATGTCCTGGCCTACTTCCAGGTCAGGGTATTCTTTGGATCGGACGTCAAAGGATTGCTTCATCTTCTGCTTTCGAAGATTTATCTTCTCCTGCACTCCATCTTCAACTTTAGGGTATAGTAGTTTGTTGGTGATTGGCATTAACGTTCGCGTTCTGCGGGACATGAGACGTTGTACTGGACTGGAGGCCATATTTTCGGTAGGAGTGTTTCTCCAGTCAAGATGGCCTTCCATGGGTCGGTGTCATCTTGTTTAGTTTTCTTCAAGATCTTCTTAGCAATCTTCACTGTCGCTTCCACTTTACCGTTTGACTGGCTGTGTCGAGGTGAGATGGTGCAATGTTCAAACTCCCATTCGGAGGCAAATTTCTTAAACAAAGAACTCACAAATGGGGTGTCATTGTCTGTGACAAGTATCTCAGGTATACCGTGTCGACTGAAGTTTTTCTTAGCTACATCGATGAGAGTTTGCGATTGGGTGTTCTCTAACTTGTCAAGTTCCCAGAAATCCGAGTAATAGTCGACCGTGACCAAATAGAGCTCTTCTTTAATGTGAAAAGTGTCCATCGCGACTCGTTTCCAAGGCAAGTTTGGAGTAGCATGTGTTTGCATCGTTTGTTTTTGTTGATTGTCAGCAAACTCATTACAAGTACTGCATTGCTTAACCTTTTCTCTGATTTCTTGCGACATCTGAGGCCAATAGACTGTATCTTTAGCCTTTCGTAGACACGCTTCTGGTCCGAGATGACTGGAGTGAATTCTGTTTAACATCTCTGGGCGCATTAGCTTCGGAATGATAATCCTGCATCCTCTGAAGACAACTCCGTTCTGCACACTAAGTTCTTCACGGTAGTTCCAATAGTCGCGGATGATAATTGGAGCTTGGTCACGTGTTGAGGGCCATCCTGTCATGATCACAGTTGTGAGAGTCTGGAGAGCTTCGTCTTGAGCTGTAAAATTCTGGATTTGCCGCAGTCGTTCCTTTGTGACATTGAGATGCTCTGTCATGTTGATCTGCTCAAACTTGCTGTAGACTTCTTGTTTGCGGTTCAGAGTAAAAATGAGATATGGCTTTTCTCTCGAATGGTTTGTTATCGGAAGGTAGGATCGAGAAAGTAAGTCGGCTATGTACATTTCCTTGCCCGGTTTGTACTGAACTTAAAGGTCGTACCTTTGTAGACGCAGTAGCATACGCTGAAGTCGTTTTGGGGCTGTGACGAGAGGTTTCTTGAAGATAACCTCCAAGGGCTTGTGATCTGATTCAACAAAAACCCCTTGTTTGCCACATATGTATTGATCAAACTTCTCACAGGAGAAAACTATTGCTAAACACTCTTTTTCAATCTGTGCATAACGTTGTTCGGCTTGTGACAATGCCCTGGATGCAAATGCGATTGGCTGTCCATCTTGCATGATTACAGCGCCAAGTCCAACCGAACTAGCATCACACTGTATTGTGACTGGGCGTTCTACATTGTAGTACTTTAGAACAGGGGTGGTTGTTGCCAGCTGAATTATTTGGTTGAACGCTGATTCTTGTTGAGATTGCCACTCCCAGATTGCGTCCTTGTCACTTAGACGTCGTAGTGGTTCACAAATTGTTGACAGCTGCGGCAGAAACTTCGTCAAGTACGTGATAAAGCCAATAAATCGTTGTACTTCTTGTGCATTTGTAGGTCTAGACATTTGTGCAACGGCAGCAATCTTCGCAGGATCTGGTTTGAGACCTTTGTTCGTAAGCAAATGACCCATGTAGGCGACTTCTTCCATTTTGATCTGCATTTTTTCTTTATTGAGCTTGAGGTTGGTCGCTCGGCACCGCTTAAGTAGGCAATAGACGTTTTTCTCATGATCGATCTGGGCTTCAGCTGTCGTTTCTCCTACTCCATATACCACTATGTCATCTGCTATGACAAGTATGCCCGGTAGGTCATTGAGGATGTCATGTAGTCTTCGCTGATACTCTTCCGGAGCCGGCGATACGCCGAATGGCAAACGGAGCCATCTATAGCGTCCGAAAGGTGTGGCGAAGGTGGTTAGTTTGCTGCTCTCTTCATCCAGCAATATTTGCCAAAAACCGTCTTTTGCATCAAAAACAGAAAAAACTTTAGCATTCGACAAATGAGGCAACATTTCTTCAAGTTTGGGCAACTGGTATTGAGGTCGCTGCAGGGCTGCATTCAACTCAGGCGGGTCTATACATATTCTGAGCTTCTTCCCTCGCTTTACCACTATCATGTTACTCACCCATTGGCTGGGCTCAGTCTCTCGTGCGATGATGTTGTTTGCCTCTAACTCCTTAAGTTTCTGACGCAGCTCCTCTTTCAGTGAAACGGGTACTCGCCTGGCCATATGCTGTGCTGGACGAGCTTCAGGGTCAACTGATAAATGAAGTTTCTCCTGAAGGCAACCTAGTCCCTCAAACACGTCTGCATAATCGCGTAGTACTCGATCTTTAAGAGAGGTCTCGGCTTCGTACTGAAATTCTCAACCGCGCACAGGTCAGCTTTGATTTCAACTAGGCCTAGAGCCTAACATGTATCCGCTGATAACAGTGGCCGCTGTTTCAAGTCAACTATTTGGAAAGTGAATTTTCCTTTTGTGAGTTTTGTAGTCTGGCACACTATGTTTGCTTTGCCACAAGGCTGCAATATTTCACCTCCATAACATCTTAATTTGTTTGTGCTGTGATGCATCTTTGGATTGTTGGCTGTTAGCTTTTTGAAATCTTCTAGGCTGATAACATTGCACGAGGCTCCTGTGTCTAGTTGGCATTTTATGTTGCATGCTTTGTTAGAGCCTACTTTCAACTTCAGTTTGACTAAAAGTCGTTTCCCTAAATCATTAATAGTGCCAATGTTGTACACACTGTCATTATCTTCGCTTTCTGTGTCAACAGCATTAACAGTTTTGCTCTTGCCAGAAGACATACACACTTGACTGAAGTGATTTAGCTTTCCACATTTTCTACACGTTTTACCTGATGCTGGACAGTCTTCTCTATTCCTAGCATGGTTCCCTCCACAATATTTACAAGGTTTAGGGTTAGGCCCAGGCTTACCTTTGTTTTTGTTAGGGCCTTGTGTTGTCTTTGTGAAATGTACAACTTCCAGTTCTGATGCATTTGCATTGATTGTACTTAGCTGTTTGTTGGTCATTTCACTTGACAAAGACATGTTGATTGCACGTTGTAGGGTGAGCTTGCTATCCCCCAAAAGTTTTTTTTGAATTTCACTGTCCCGAATGCTAGCACCATTCGATCTCGTATGAATTCTTCCACAGCCTCACCAAATGCACACGTTTCTGCTAGTTCCCGAAGACGGCCTACATATTCATTAATAGACTCGCTCGGTCCCTGACATGCAGAACCAAACACAAAGCGTTCAAATGTGGTGTTCAGTCTAGGGGTGAAATATGCTTGGAGGGCATCCAGGATTTTGGCAACAGTGTTGCACTGTTCTGTTGTCAGTTTGAGTTTCTGGAACACACGCAGGCACTCTTTTCCCATCACTGCTAACAGGGTTGCACACTGAATGTCATTCCCTTTCTTGTTAAGTTCAGTTGCCACTGCAAAATTTTCGAAACAAAACCTAAAGAATTTCCAGTTTTCCTGGACGTCGCCGGCCGTGCACATTGCGTCGGGCGTTGGCACATTTGTTGCTGTAGCCATAGTGCTTGATTTTGCCTTAATAACTGTGTGAAATGTTAGGAATTAGGCTTAAAACTATGCTACCACTTCTGATCACCATGTTACAAGTTTATGCTTGATCTGACAACTGGTTTATTGGTCCGAACTGCCACCTACTGCTCGTTGGCCTCGTTCACTGCCTACGCGACAGTGTTAATTTATGTCAGTGCTAGACCCCCCAGACTCTGAGGGCCTTAAACGTAAGATTTTCTGTGAGAATATCACAAATTGAATTTTGAACTAGTCGTATTTTGTATAGACATCACTAATCAGTTGAGAATAGTATATAAATTTGGGCCTAGTTATAATAATCCCGAGTTAACTAGAAAATAGAATGATAACTTGTTGTTAGATAAAAAGGCAGGTAACAATACATGCTATTTTACTTAGGCTAGCTGGTATTCAACACATTAAAAATCCAGGCTGGTAGCCATTTGGTAGTCCCGCAGCAGAGCTCGATATTCTTTAAAGCAGTGGGGCGTGAAATGGAATTGGGGGGGCCTGGGTGAATTTCTACTCCTGAGTTATGCAAAGAAAGACCCTACTTGTTTTAGTTAGATAATGGCATCCCGGGTATCTTACAACTTTTGTACGCACCATTGCCTATTATGAAGAAAAAATCACAGCGTCAACTCTGGCATGATGACATTTTAATCGTATGCAGATCGTATGTAAACAACGAAAACAAAAGAAAGCTCTTGGGGACGGTAACTAGCGCTGTGGGAAAAAAGTGCGAATTGTCTTCAACAATCAAAACCTGTCGCGTGGACAGGCAGGGAACGAGGAGCCACGACGAACATCTAGGAGGCAGTGGTCCGAACTGCCAACCTCTGCATACAGAATGGCCGGTCACGGCCTACAAGATAATTATGAAATCAGTGTAGCCACGACCTAGGCCTAAACGGTAAGGGCGTTTTAGAGGCGGTATATAGCAAATTCGAAAATTAAACTAGGCCTACATATATTTAGATATTTCCCGCAGAAATGAGTTTGTCTAGGTCCAGGCTTATTAATCCGAGGCAAATTAGAACCCATAGAATATAAGCCTGCGAATAAAAAGAAGAGTAGAACCAAATTAATATACATTTACTTCATCAATGGATTCACACATTAAGTGGGTATTCACAGTAGTTGGACCAAGTTTTGGTTGGCCCAAGTCTCGGATATCTCAAAGAGCCGTTCTAAGCCGGCCAAAATTTGAATTGAACATGCGTGTTCACTACTTGAGATGGCTGTGAAATTTCAAGACCCTAGTTTTACAGCACTGTGTCTGAGAGCAAAATTAATTTTTGACAGCTGGTTTGTAACTTTTAACCAAGCTACGTATTTCATTTTAAACCACTCCGTTTTCAATAATTTATACCAAAGTAAATAATTTAATTGTACAATATCCATTAGGGATTGTATTTAGTATTGAAAACATAATTAAACTGTAGGATATAATACAAACGCAAACAATATGTATAAATGCGTGATGGGGCTGGTTGGCCCACCCATTCACTTTGCAGGTTAAGTGGAATTTCTGATACAGACCTAGGGAGAGCGGGGCTGGTTGGCCACGTTATTACATTTAGAATTTTAGGAAGGAATCTAATGAAATAAATGATTTCTTTATTTCTGTAATCATTTCTTCAATCTGCGTTGCACTTCAAAAAAAATCCTTCAACATTTAAAATATACAATAAACAACAAAAATAACTATTCTTATGTACTGGCCAACCAGCCCCATGTACTGGGCCAACCAACCCCTGACACGGGGCAGGTTGGCCAATTTCACATTCCAAGTTTTTTTTGTTGTTTATTGTATTAAACTAAGTAACTAAAAATTGAAGTATTTTTTTCTTAAGTGCATCAAAGATTGAAAAAATGATTACAGAAAGATATCAATCATTTCTTTAATTAGATTCCTTGCTAAAATTCCAACTGTAAAAACGGGGCCAACTAGCCCCGGTCTCCCGTAAATTTGCAGCGGTAGGCTAGGCCCTACGACTCCTCGACATATTCTCGTCTTGTTGCGTTTAACCATTATTTTCACCTGTTCAGTTCTTTTTGGCACATCTTTCTCCGATGTCTCTAGAGTGGTGTTTAAACACATTGGTACCTTACACCTTTTATAAAGCGTCATTTCTTTCAAAATCAATCAAAAGGATCATTGAGAAACGATAGCACGAATGACAGCAGGCGCAGTGACGGCAGCTGTCTGCTAGGATGTGTTTGACCCACCGCCGACTGGATGGTAGAATATCTACCCTTTATATCTAGATAGCTGTAGTGTTTGGAGTTTGGGCAGCCCTGACGGGACACACGGAAACTAGGGACCCGTGAGTGGATGTATGTATTAGAGTGATCGTAATAAAAAATAGATTAACAGTAAAGTGGTGTCTTGTGATTACCGGTACCTTACATTCTACATTTTGGCGACTTGGTAAAACACTAACGCGTGCAGTGATTAAATTCGTGAGTTTAAATACGGAATAAGAAACAATTAGTGAGACTGAGAGCCTAGGCCAAGGCTACGTCCGTTCGACACCCATGGCGATGACGCCACAGTTGCCGAAAGGTGGCGCAGGTGGGTAAGGAGTTTTGACATTTTCATAGGCTCCAAGGGCGTCACAGATAATAACATTAAAAAATTTAAGTTATTGCATCATGCTGGCGAAGAGGTCCAGAACATCTGGTACACATTGCCAGTCGCTCTTGGTGCCGGCAATCTGGGGCGTAGGCGAGGGCCAAGACGTCAACGAGTACGACGTATGTTTGAGGGCGCTAAACGTGCATTTTCAAGGTAAGGCGAGCTCTGTGTACGTGCGTTATAATTTCCGGAAAATGGAAATAGAGAAGATAAGACAGTTCATCAGTTTATCACTAGGCTTAAGGGAGAAAGCGCGAACTGCGATTTCTCCAATTACAACGAGGAAAAGGCGTTACTCGACCAGCTAGTGACCAAATGCAGATCGAGTGAGCTACGAACTAAACTACTTGAAAAAGGTGACAACCTAACCTACAAATGGCCAAAGAGATTGCCAGAAGTCTAGAAACGTCACAGCAACATGCCGCCATAATGGAAGGTAGGGGAGGGGGAGACAGCAGTGTTGCCAACTTAAAGTTTAATGCTAACAGACGGCGCGAAAATTCAAAAGGTAATGATCCAGATTACAAGTGTTTTCGTTGTGGCTACACAGGCCACACAGCCCGAGATGAGAGATGCCCGGCGAGAAACAAGGTATGTAACAAATGTAAAGGCACAGGCCATTTTGAGAAATGCTGTAAATCCAGAAACAAGGTGGAGCGAGCATCAGAAAAAACTTCTACAAAGAAAAAAAACCAAAAGTTTCACAGCTCAATGCTGATGATGAAGGAAGTGAAAGTGATGGTTATTCCTTCACAGTAACCAATTTTGGTTTTTTTTCTTTGGATGATGATGTCATTATCAAGGCAGAGGTTGGAGGGGTCAATCTTAAACTTATGATAGATTCTGGAGCCTCATGCATATTTTAGATCAGAGAGCTGGGAACTTTTGCAAGAAACAGAAGATATCCGGAACCTGTATGGAGACTTCTAAGAAGATTTTTGCATACGGAAGCGAGACACCCCTCAAAGTCCTTGGTAAGTTCTCAACATCGATCGTGTTGAACAATGGTGCCAAACGATCCACTTGTTATTACGTTGTTGCGGGTAGAGGATCGCCTATTTTAGGTAAATCAACAGCAATAGGTCTAGGGTTCTGAGACTTGGTTTTAGAGACAGATGAGGTCAAGAGTGTAAGCTCAGGGAAGGGAAATGCCTAAGCCCGAACCCTAATGAACTGGAAAAATACATGGAAAAGTACCACAGGTTTTCAGGGGAGTAGGCAAACTCAAAGACTTTCAGCTGGAGCTACGCATCAAAAAGGACGTGCAGCCTGTGGCTCAGCCTGCAAGGAGGGTTCCACCCAGTTGAGGAAAAAGCTTGACGAGAAGATGGATTTGCTGGCTGAAAGAGGGAATAATTGAAAAAGTCAATGACGCCACGCCATGGATATCTCCACTAGTGTTAAGCACGAATCTGCGACCATGTGTAGATATGCAAGGGCAAACACAGCAATTGTGCGCGAGCGACAGCCGATCCCAGAGTTTGAAGACGACGTGTCGGCCATGCATGGCAGCACCATATGGAGTGTGGTTGACCTAAAAGTGCATTTTTACAGGTACAACTTCATGAAAAAATCCAGGGAGATAACCACATTTGGCACCCATAATGCTGTTTACAGATTTACCAGACTTTTTTACGGAATTAGCTGTGCACCAGAGACATTTCAGCGGCTTATGACCGACGTGGTGAGAGACTGTGAAGGGGTCAGAGTTTATATTGATGACTTGATTGTGTCTGGAAAACCAAAAAAGAACATGACGAGCGCCTAGAGAAACTAATTCAGGTGTTGAACAACAAGGGGTTAACACTTAATCCCGACAAGTGTGTTATCGGAAAGTCTGAGGTAACCTACAGAGGTCACATATTCTCTAAGGAGGGAGTGCGACCCTTAGAAGATAGAGTACAATCTATTCTGGATTGCAGGGCTCCAGAAAATCGTGCAGAGTTGGAAAGTTTCCTGGGGCTGGTGGGGTACAACTCGAGATTCATTCCCGACTACTCCACGCTGACTCACCCGCTCCGTAAGCTAACAAAAGGCGGGGACCGACTACGTTTGGGGACCAGAGCAAGAGCAGGGGTTCAAAACCCTCAAACAGCGGTTGGCCAAGGCCTCAGGATTGGCCTATTACAGCCCCATGTCAAGCACAACAATAGTTGCAGACGCAAGCCCGTTTGGACTGGGAGGGGTCTTGATTCAAACAAATCCGGCAGTGACCTCGAGTCATCGAATACGCGAGTCTAGCGTTGACTGACGCGGAGACGAGATACAGTCAAGTTGAAAAAGAGGCCTTGGCCCTGGTTTGGGCATGTGAACGATTCCCCAAATTTTACATTCTGGGAGGCCCATTTACACTGGTTACTGACCACCGCCCATTGGAATTCATATTCTCCAAGAAGTCTAGGCCGTGCGCTAGGATTGAGAGATGGGTTCTCCGCCTTCAGGGTTATGAATATACCGTCTTATATCGGCCCGGTAAAACAAATATTGCTGACCCACTTTCCCGATTGCTACCCGGAGGCCTAGCACCACCCACAAGAGGACATGATGACCTATATGTCAAATGGATTACAAAACAAGCCATTCCTAAGGCTTTGACCATGAAAGAAGTTGAAGAAGAGTCGGCTAATGATCCAGAGTTGGTTTCCCTCCGAAGGGGCATACTCGAGGGGATATGGCCTGCCGAGCTACGGCGATATGAGATAATTAAGTATGAGCTGTGCGTGGTGGACAACATTGTCCTCAGGGGAACCAGAGTCATCCTACCCCAGAGTACTCGCAAGAAAACCCTTGAAATAGCCCATGAGGGTCACCCTGGCATTGTAAAAATGAAGCATCGACTGCGTTCGAAGGTATGGTGGCCAGACATTGACCGTCAGGCCGAGAAACATGTAAAGAACTGCCACGGATGTCAACTTGTTGGCTATCCTGATCCATGTGAACCCGTCACCAGAACTGAACTCCCAACCCGTCCTTGGCAGCATTTGGCCATTGACTTCCTTGGTCCCATCGACGAATACAACTTGCTTGTTGTAGTCGATTATTACAGTCGATATATTGAAGTGGAAGTCATGGGGAAGATCACGGCACCCAAGATGATACCTGTACTAGAAGAGATGTTTGCCAGGCATGGACTGCCAGTCGCA
This sequence comes from Sweltsa coloradensis, assembly GCA_024449915.1. Classification (NCBI taxonomy): domain Eukaryota; kingdom Metazoa; phylum Arthropoda; class Insecta; order Plecoptera; family Chloroperlidae; genus Sweltsa; species Sweltsa coloradensis. The sequence continues at coordinate 57,581 of JAMZAV010003207.1, read as the reverse complement.
GTCAAGTCAGACAACGGCCCACAGTTTATCAGCGATACCTATAAGCAGTTCCTTGAATCCAACGGGATTGCCGAACACCACTCGACACCACTGTGGCCCCAAGCGAATGGAGAAATCGAGAGGCAAAACCGGGGACTCCTGAAGCGGATGCGTATTGCATATGCAGAAGGAAGAGATTGGAAAGAAGAACTTCAAAAGTACCTACTTATGTACCGGGCTACCCCACACTCAACCACAGGAGTGAGCCCAGCAGAAATGCTTTTCAACCGAAAACTAAGGACCAAACTTCCTGAGGTGGAAGACGCCCTAAACGACGAAGAGATAAGAGACCGTGACCGCGAGCGCAGGGCCCAAGGTAAGGCGTACACGGATGCCAAGAGGGGAGCCCGTGAGTCCCAAATTCACGTGGGGGACACTGTTCTGCTCCAGCAGAAACCTACACATAAGCTGGCTTCTCGATTCGGGATGGAGCCCCATCAAGTTGTTGAGAAGACTGGCAACAGTGTGGTCGTTCAGTCGCCTGCCGGCGTAAAATATCGACGAAACTCCTCATTCGTGAAGAGGTTTCATGAGGAACCTACAGTCGTCGATTCCGAGGCTGTTCCCGATAGTGACAACAATCCAATGGCAGTACCAGAGACCGAGGACGTCGAAAGACGCCGACCCCCGGTTGCTCCGCCCAATCCAATGGCAGTACCAGAGACGGAGGACGTCAGCAGACGCCGACCCCAGGTTGCTTTGCCAAGTAATGAAGTATCCCAGGAGCCTCGACGCTCGAGCCGGGAGAAGAAACAGCCTAAGAGGTGGAGGGACTATACTGTGACTTAAACCCACTGTCCTAAGGTACTTCTACTATTAATTGGGATTTTTTTGGGATACTATGTTATGGGGGGAGATGTGTAGTGTTTGGAGATTGGCAGCCCTGACGGGACACACGGAACTAGGGACCCGTGAGTGGATGTATGTATTAGAGTGATCGTAATAAACAATAGATTAACAGTAAAGTGTCTCTTGTGATTACCGGTGCCTTTGGGTCTGCGCTAGGCTGCGTGCAGCAGTCTGACGTCACACTACTTTTCGTGTTGTCTTTTGGCGGGAAGCCAGATTCAAATTTCCACGTTAAATATTGAGAAAAGTATTAACCTTGGACAAAAAAAAAACTTTTATATTAATTTTTTTTAGATGTTATCTTTAACATATTCGATTTCTGGAATGAAGGCTAGTTCCCTATTGCCACAACTGTTGCATGAGAATTTTGGCTACGATGATTACTGGGGCGACGAGTCCTAAAGGATCGAATAGCCGACTAGTATCAGAGAGGATGGTTCTTTTAGTAACACTCGCGGGCTTGTCTGGTAGTGTGACCTTGAACTGGAAGGTGTCCGATTTGGGTTGCCAATGGATACCTAAGGCCTTTATGCTTGCTGTGCTATGGTCAGTGTCAATAGAATAGGATGTGTCTCTTAATTCAGGAGGAATATTCTTCAGTAGTTCAGCGTTGTTAGCACACCATTTGTGTAACTCGAAACCACCGGAGCCAAGCATGTGAGTCATTTCTGATTGCATTTGGAGTGCTAATTCCAGGGAGTCTGAGCCAGAGACCAAATCATCCACATAGAAATCTTGAACTGCAATCTGGGCGGCTAGGGGATAAGTTTTCTTCTCATCTTCAGCCAGCTGATGTAATGACCTAACTGCAAGAAAGGGTGCAGCAGCAGTGCCATAGGTAACGGTAGTCAACCGGTAGGTTTGTAGTTCTTCGTCAGGGTTGTTCCGCCACACGATGCGTTGATAATCCATATGAGCAGGGTCAACGAAAATTTGCCTGTACATTTGCTTGATATCGGTGGTGGAAGCATAAACATGCATACGGAAAGACAGTATGATATGAGAACAAGTCGCGTTGAATGGTTGGTCCCACCATTAAGATGTCGTTCAATGACTTTCCGTTGGATGACTTTGATGACGCGTCAAAGACAACTCGTAGTTTAGTGGTTGTGCTGGAAGATTTAAGAACGGGATGGTGAGGAAGATAGTAGCAGTTTTCGGGTTCATTTTGTTCCTCAACGAGCTCCATGTGACTTAGTTCCAGGTAGGCCTATTCGTTTAAAAAATTACAGTATTGTGTTTTCAGAAGTTTATCGGAGGATAAGCGGCGTTCTAGGCTCTTGAATCGTTTAACAGCTTGATCCTTTGAATTACCTAGTGCTTGTGGATCCTGACTAAATGGAAGTTGTACCGAGTAACGGCCGCTTGGAGTGCGGTGGCAGTGCGAGCTAAAGTTAGTTTCGCACGCCTCCTCTTGCATGGACAGTTTAGGAGTTGAAGTTCCGATACATTCTTCGATCCTCCAAAACGCAGAAAGCAAATTGTCTAATTTGGCTTGATGGCTTAGATGACATACTACCGATGTAGCTCGAGGTTGCTGCTTTGAATGACCAGGTTGGGACACTCGGCCCGTTACAATCCAGCCTAGCGAGGTTTTTTGAACAATCGGACGGTTTATTCCCATCTTGATTTGCCCTATGCACAATAACTCGAAGAATATTTCAGCACCTAGGAGAGCGTCAATGCCCCGAGGCACATTGAAATGAGGATCGGCAAGTTTAACCCTTCTAGGAAGCATCCAGTCCCTGACATCTACCTCGTGTAACGGCAAGTCGCCTGTAATTTTGTTGATAACCAGGAATTCAACGTCAGTTTGATATGAATTGAATTGCGATTTAATTCTTGTGTGCACAGTGTGAGATGCTGTGGCTAACTGCTTGTTAATGCCCAATATGGGTATACGCGACTTAACACGATTCAGTCCCAACGATTGGGCCATGGCTTCCGTGATGAAGTGAGACTGCGAACCGGAGTCTAGTAGCACTCGGCAAGGAAAGTAGGCGCCCGTAGAGTTTGCTACGAGAATTTGAGCGGTGGCAAGAACCACCTCCCCGTTGCCTTGAGAACTAGTGGTGACTGTGGGTTGCACGGGCTCCGGTGTAGCCCTAGGACTTTCATCTAAATGTAATGACGTGTGATATCGCTTGTGGCACTTTCTGCAGGTACCAGGATTTTTACATTGAATAGATTTATGTCCGAATCTTAAGCAGTTTAGACAAAAGTGTAGATCTCTTGCCTTCTGAATCCTATCGTGAATAGTAGGCTTAGTGCATTAAATTTGTCACACTGTATCAGTATAGGGGAGACTAGGGCATAAGGAACCTTACGGGCATAAGGAACCATGCATTTAATTCGACCAGCAGTAATTTTCTACAGTTGGTAACATGGTTATTGAGAGCAGAAAAGAACGCGCCACCACATGACACCAGTCACTCAAATGTAAGTACATTTGTTCAATTTGTATTTAAGATTGACTGTTTCTATGGTATTTTTATTAAAAAATACGCATTTTTGAACGCAAACCATTTATAGGCCACTCCCAGATATGACAAAAGTGATTGTTTTACAACGTTTGTTGTTGGCTTGAGTTGACATAACCTCTATTGCCAGTACCACTAGCTTACCGTGTGGTGAGCATTAGTGCCAACTGCAAAACTTTGCACCTTGGGCAAGAGGAACCGGGCAAGATGAACCAATGGTCCCTTATGCCCTAGTTAGACAATTGAACACGTCATTTTGAAACCTTTTTTATTTTTATTATTTTAGATGGTGTTTAATTACCAGCGTAAGTCTACCAGAGGAGATGGTTGGGACGAAGAAGCGATAGGAAGGGCATTAAATGAAATTAAATTGAAGAAGACCCCGATTAGACAGGCCGCAAAATTGTACAACATCCCATATTCAACATTACGGAAACATCTCGTAAAAAACTCGGCGAAGAAAGTTGTTGGTAGTTTTAAAGCTGTTTTCACTACAAATCAAGAGCAGGAGCTAGTGGATTATATTCACGAAATGGACGCTCGCTTTTATGGACTCACCAGGAGCAATTTATGTGAACTTGCATACGAATATGCTACAGAAAATAAAATTAACCACCCGTTTAAAAATAATGCTGCTGGCGAGGAGTGGTAATGGCATTTTTATTTGCGATTTTTGTAAATCGGATGTTTTTAATTCTCTACCCAGCACTAGCCAAATCAAAACAAAATAATGTTTGATCCCTAGTGTATTTTAACAATGGTTCTTGTTGCCCATATGGCAGTTAACCATGGTTCCACTTGCCCTGCTGACGGTTCCTATTGCCCAGCTGTCTGGGCATGTGGAACCAAATGCACACTTTTGTAAAACCTTCATTATAAATTCATTTCATTACACTATACAGGATTCCTCTACAAACTTGTATTATAAACTTAATCACATATTAAAAATAAAAAAAAACTGTATAACGTTTGATACAAAATGAGGTAATTATGATTTTTTATAATTAGGTGGTTCCTTATGCCCTAGTCTCCCCTATGGGGTTGTTTACAGAGAATGCATTTGGACTGTGCAGTTGAAGTCACAAATGTCTTGGAAGGAGTATGCCCAAGGGGTGTCCTTAATTTAGGCCTATCCTTAGATTCAGGATTGTAGGCATTGCATGATTCTAGAATAACACACCGACCTTCTAGGAATTGTATTAGATTATTGTATTTTACTTCTGTGAGCGTGGCTGCATGAGTTTCCCATAACCGGCGTGTAACATGATCAAATTTATTAGTAATCATATGAATTAATAATGCATCCCAATGCTGCGTAGGCTCGCCCAAGGTGGCAAGTGCTCGAAGGTGTTTTTGAGAACTGTCGACCAAAGCCGGAGAGAGGCTATGGATTCGCATTGTAGCCTTGGTAAATCAAAAAGTGCTTGGATGTGCTTGTTTATAATAATCCGTTTATTTGCAAATCTGGATTTTAATAACTCCCACGCAGTGTCGTAGTTGACACTGGATATCTCAAGCGAATGAATTACCAAGGTGTCCATTGGCAAAACGTTTTTTTAGATGTCAAAGAAGGTTTACAGAGGGGGAGCCAAGCAAAATAGCCCTTACGATCCAAAATGGTCGCCACGAATAATTGCGTACCTTTAGTCTACAATTTTGAATGTTAACAGACAGTAAATTATGATAGGAAGGTGCCGCTACTTGGCAAAAATACTCTTAATATATTGTTTATGGTTTACAGTGGGGGAGCCAAGAAAAATTTCATTAACGATTCAAAATGGTCGCCATGATTGAAAAATGTGTATTGTTTCCTATTTCGAATGTGAACAGACGGCAAATGATAAAAATGGGTCACTTGGCAAAACATTTTCAAGATGCTGTATATGGTTTACAGTGGGGGAGCCAAGAAAAATATCCCTTACAATTCAAAATGGCCGCCATGATTGAAAAATGTATATTGTTTCCTATATTCCTATGATCACATTTAATAAGATATTATAATGAAAACAAAACATCTTTGTAGATTTCTAATAACGTGGATATTTGAGCACCTCTTACTTACTTATTTGTTACATTTAGAATTGACGTGGTTCATCCTCAGGAATACTGAAATATGAGAAAATAATATATAGTGCTGAACATAGCTGTAACGAGATGAATAACCATCCATAAATTAAAGAGATTTATATATTTATCCTTAAACTTTTTTAAAAGTCTATAATAACTTTCTAAGACTGGGATTTCCTGGTGTTGCAGCAGTTCAGTCGGCAGTTGGAACATAGCAATGTACAGGGAAAGCCGGCATCTTTGCATGAGCATCGTGTGATGCATCCTTTCTTACACGAGCACTTGAAAAGCTCTCTGCAGCAGTCCCATATCTCCGGCAGTCTAGTCCATTTTGGATGCCAAACTCCACCATTCAAGAACCATCCCCATTCTTTAGGTGATGAAGAAATTGGCGTAAAAGTATCAGCACTTCCCCAAAGATGTCCTCCTTGATAAGCAGCACGCTGAATGTGAAGCTGCAGTGCGTCTTGAGTGGGAGGAAGGCTGTCAACAATTTTGTTCCTCGATGTGAAAAGGATTTTCCTTGCTTCATTGACTTTTCCTACATCCGTGTGTGCGTCGTACAAAAGAACAACATAACGTTCTAAGACGTCTTGAGTGGTTTTGGAAACGTTCTGCAACGGACAGGAAATTTCATGAACAGCTGGTGTGACATTATCGAAAGATTTCCATACATTCCAAGCATTTTTCTTGCTCTTTTGGGAGAAGGAGGATACGGTGATCCATCGATGCGGCCATCAGCCTCTTCAAGAGAATCACATGAAATACTAGCAATGGCGGCCTCAGCATTTTGAGATGATACGATAAAGGAACCCACGTTGGTCACAACTACTGCAAAATCAAACTGTGTACCAGCGTGATTTGCGAGAATGGAAAACAACTCTTGCTTGTTTGTGGCATTGTGAAGAAAGTCGTTCCATTTTCCAGGTAATGGTGAAGTAACAAGAACAAAAACAAGTACAAACAAGAATGAAATTTCCTGTCCGTTGCAGAACGTTTCCAAAACCACTCAAGACGTCTTAGAACGTTATGTTGTTCTTTTGTACGACGCACACACGGATGTAGGAAAAGTCAATGAAGCAAGGAAAATCCTTTTCACATCGAGGAACAAAAGTGTTGACAGCCTTCCTCCCACTCAAGACGCACTTCAGCTTCACATTCAGCGTGCTGCTTATCAAGGAGGACATCTTTGGGGAAGTGCTGATACTTTTACGCCAATTTCTTCATCACCTAAAGAATGGGGATGGTTCTTGAATGGTGGAGTTTGGCATCCAAAATGGACTAGACTGCCGGAGATATGGGACTGCTGCAGAGAGCTTTTCAAGTGCTCGTGTAAGAAAGGATGCATCACACGATGCCCATGCAAAGATGCCGGCTTTCCTTGTACATTGCTATGTTCCAACTGCCGACTGAACTGCTGCAACACCAGGAAATCCCAGTCTTAGAAAGTTATTCTAGACTTTTAAAAAAGTTTAAGGATAAATATATAAATCTCTTTAATTCATGGATGGTTATTCATCTCGTTACAGCTATGTTCAGCACTTTATATATTATTTTCTCATATTTCAGTATTTCTGAGGATGAAGACATATTATTATTATTATATAATAATAAAATAAATAAATAATAAATAATAATAATAATAATAATAATAATAATAATAATAATTATTATTATTATTTTTATTTTTTATTTTATTATATTATTATTATTATTATTATTATTATTATATTATTATTATTATTATTATTATTATTATTATTATTATTTTATTAAGTGGTGGAATTGAGTACACTACAGGGGTATGTGATTGCGTAACTCTAGGCATGGCGTCCTATAGCCTCTCCATCACCCAAGACCGTCTATGCGTGATGAAGAATCACACCCTCTACGAGGTGATACTGGTTACGCAGAACATAGCGGATCTAGAGGAGTAAACCTCGAACTTAAATCCCATATGGTTATCAGTGTCTGTTTCCCAGAGGGTCGGCTGAAAACAACCTGGAACAGCTGCGGTAGGGCAGTACCTTAGTGATACACAGAGGGATGGTCTACTCGTAGTGTGTCATCTTTGCAGTAGGGAGATGACATAGGGATGGAGGCGGATGAATCAGAAAATTATTTAATGGCTGCACCCATAGCCTCAGTCAGGAAGGCTACTACATCCCGGTGATATAATGGGGTGGAGGCTGACCAGTATCACTAAGAAACCAGCCTACGCAGCTGTGACAGGCCTAGCAAGTCGGCAGCCAAGTACAAAACAAACGCTTGCAAAACAGAAGATAGCCTCGGAAAACGGACGGAAAACACTGGAAAACGACATGGCTTACGCTTTGGAACTCTGAATATCGGAACACTGAAAGGAAAAAGGGAAGAAGTCGTGGATGTCGCCAAGGAAAGAAGACTGGATATGTTCGGACTATGTGAAACAAAATGGAAAGGGAATGGAGAAGCTGAACTGAGAGATGGGTATAAACTGTATTGGTCAGGAAATGAGGATGAAGCCAAACATGGGGTTGGAATAGTGGTGAGCCCAGGACTACGAGACAAAGTGTTAGGAGTGACATATGTAAATGACAGGATCATTAGTATCAAGTTCCGCATTAAAAGTAAAGACCTAACACTTATACAAGTCTATGCACCACAAGTAGGATGCAGTAAGGTAGAAAAAGATGCATTTGAACGAGATCTGGAAAGTCGCATTTAAATAATAACATCATAATTATGGGAGATTTTCAATGCGCACATTGGAAGCGATAGGAAGGGATACGAAGATGTAATGGGCCCCACATGGTTACGGAAGGCAGAACAGAGAAGGAAAGAAACTCCTGGAAATATGTCGGAGACATGGTTTGAAGGTAGGGAATAGCTGGTATGAGAAAAAAAAAAGTCAGAAGATCACAAGATATAGCTGGAATGGCGAACAAGAATCAGTCATAGACTATATACTAGTGGATGGGGAGCTAAAAACCGGATCTACGGGAAGTGAAAGTTATACCGGGTGTGTCCGTGGATAGCGACCACAGACTGGTAGTTGCCGAATTTAAAGATCTAAAGGAAGTAAAGAAGAGCACAATCCAAGAAAAGAAGATACGGGTGTGGAAACTAAAGGATAAGGAGGTAGCTAGAGAATATAAATTGTTGGTCACTAGAGAAATTCCTAAAAGTGAAATAGGAGGGGTTGAAGAAGAGTGGAGTGCCTTTAAGAAGGGTCTTGTTCAAGCAGCTGAATTAGCTGAATTGGTATGTGTGTAGGACAAATGGAAAGAGAAGGTACAAAGAAACACCATGGTGGAATAATAGGACAAAAGAAGCTACTGCAAAGAAAGAATAACGCATTCAGAAATTGGTATAGAGTTAAGTCGCAGGAGTCTAGAGACGAGTACAACAAATGTAAAAGAGATGCACGGGCAGTGGTCAAAGAAGAACGCCGAAAATGGTTTCTTGGCTGGACAGAAGAAATGAGGGAGGATGTGCATGGTAACAAGAAGATGTTGTATGGCATAATGAGAGAAAGGAGAAAAGAAAAGGTTGATAGCCACAACCTGTTTCAAGAAAATGGTGAAGTGGTGACAGATATGAAATGAAGAGAAAAATGTGAAAGACGTACTTTGAAACCCTTCTAAACCCTGATATCAACCAACAGCAGATAAGAGCGCCTGAGGTAGTGCATAGAGAAGAGTCTGGAGATGAGGATGAAGAAGAAGATGTTAGCATCACATGGAGAGAAGTGGAACTGGCAATGAAGAAAATGAAAAATGTAAAGCTGCGGAAGTAGATGAGCTGGCAGTGGAAATGATAAAAGCGGCAGGGCCTGTGGGGATGCAATGGCTATACAGAGTCTTATCTGTTGTATGGAAGAATAAGGAAGTTCCTTTAGACTGGAAAAAGGGTCTCATTGTACCTATATTTAAAAAGGGAGACAAGAGAAACTGTGCCAACTATAGAGGGATAACTCTGACATGTCACTGTGCCAAGATCTACGAAAGAATAATAGATAACAGAATTAGAAACTCGATAGAAGGAGATTTAAGAGAAGAACAACATGGATTTAGAAGAGGAAGATCGACGGTGGACCTGATTTTCTCACTCAGACAGCTAATGGAAAAGTGCTATGACCGAGAAAAGGACCTATGTTTGGCTTTTCTAGATATCGAAAAGGCATACGATAGCCTCAAAAGAGAGAAGGTTTGGGATGCTATGGAAAATATAGGAGTTAACAAAGGAATAATAACAAGAGTGAAAGAGATGTACTCGATATCTAGAAGTGCTGTAAAGACAAGAGGTGGAATTACAGAGTGGTTTGACATTAGGAGTGGGTTAAAACAAGGAAGTGTACTGTCTCCACTATTGTTCATTATTGTCATGGACGAAATCACCAGGAAAGTTGCAGAGAGAATCGGGGAAGAATGTATGAAAATAATGTTATTTGCAGACGATCTTCTGGTGTGGGGAGAGGATGAAGAGGAGGTGCAATCTCAAGTTGATGTGTGGAGTGTGGTGGCAGGAGAATATGGACTGGTGTTTGGAAGTGGCAAGAGTGAAACAATGCTGATGACACGAGATAAAGCGAAGAATGTCAGGATTCTACTAGGAGGACAGATTTTGAAGCAAGTGGAAAATTTCAAGTACGTGGGGAGTATAGTAGCATGCGATGGAAGGATTCAACCAGAGATAGGAAGAAGGACACAGCAAGCTGTTGGGTTATTCCAATCTATCCGAGATCTCATATGGAACAGAGAAGTACCAAAGAAGTGCAAGGTAACCATCTACCAGACCTACTTTGTTCCAATTCTGACATATGCAGCAGAGACTTGGAATATGACAGCAGTGGAGGAGAGTCTTGTGCAGGCTGTAGATATGAAGTTTTTGAGAAGCATTGTGGGTAAGACTAGATGGGACCGAATACGGAATGAGGATATCCGAGATCAAGTAGGCGTGAGGAATTTAATGGAGCGAATTGGAGAGAGAAGATTAAAGTGGTTCGGACATGTCAAGAGAATGGAAAGATCAAGATTACCGAGAAGGATGATGGAATTGGAAATTCCAGGTAGGAGACCAAGGGGCAGACCACGACAACAATGGCAGAATAGTGTGAGAAAAGATGTAGAACAGCGGGGAGGAGAGTGGAATGTGGTGGAAGAAGAGGAGTGGTGGCAGGACAGAAGAAGATGGAGAGGCCTATCTTCAATGCCGACCCAACGCAGAGTTGGACGTGGCAACAGATAATGATGATGATGATGATGATTATTATTATTATTTTCTTGCTTGATGCTTTCACAGCCCGAATCTCAAATGTAAAGTTTTTCAGTGTTGCCTCAGATGATGATACGCACAGACGTATCGAAACGTCAGGTAATTTAATAAAAAACGAACACAGCGAAATGACTCGTAAAATATTTGATTTCTCTATTATTATTATTATTATTATTATAACGTCAATTCAAAATGTAACAAAGAAGTAAGGAAGAAGTGCTCAAATGTCCACGTCATTAGAAATCTACGTAGGCCCTACATGTTTTGTTTTCACTATAATATCTTATTATTAATTAGGAAGTACGTTAAATTTAATTTAAATGTGATCATAGGAATAAAGGAAACAATATACATTTTTCATTTCATTTTGAATTGTAAGGGATATTTTTCTTGGCTCCCCCACTGTAAACCATATACAACATCTTGAAAATGTTTTGGCCAAGTGGCCATTTTTATCATTTGCCGTCTGTTCACATTTGAAATAGGAAATAATACACATTCTCAACCATGGCGACCATTTTGAATCGTCAGTGAAATTTTTCTTGGCTCCCCCACTGTAAACCATACACAACATTTCGAGAGTAATTTTGCCAAGTGGCACCTTTCTATCATTATTTACCGTCTGTAAACATTCGAAATTGGAAACTAATAAGGTACGCAATTGTGATTCGTGGCGGCTATTTTGGATCGTAAGGGCTGTTTTGCTTGGCTCCCCCTCTGTAAACCTTCATTGACATCTAAAAAAACGTTTTGCCAATGGACACCTTCCTATCATTATTTGCCGTCTTTTTACATTAAAAATCAGAAGATAATTTGATACACCTTATCATTCATGGCCGCCATTTTGAATTTTAAGAGGTATTGTTCTTGGCTCCCCCTCTGTAAACTTTTTCTATAATCTTAAGAAGAGCCTATAGTGCTAAGTGGCACCTTTTTATCATTATTTTCAGTTATGTTTATATTCCAAAAAGTAAAATAATACATATTTTTCAAACACGGCGGTCATTTTGAATCGTAAGGGTCATTTTTTATGGCTCCCCCACTTTAAACCATTTTTAACATCTTAAGAATATTTTTTGTCATGTAGCACCTGTCTAACATTATTTACCGTCTTTTTACACTCAAAATAGATAAATAATAGGCCTATTTATTCATGGCCGCCATTTTGAATCCTAAGGGACATTTTTCGTGGCTCCCCTTCTGTATCGCTTTTCTTTGACCCTATGAACATTTTTGCCAAGTGAAACCTTCCTACTATTTTTTGCCGTTTTATTTTGTGAACAACCCAGACTAATATGAGGAGGAATATCTGCTGGTCAGAACCAGCTACGGGTGGGGGTAGGAAAGGAAGTTCTAACATCATGGTTGTCATCGTCTTTGTCGTCTTGTTGTCATAAACGTCGTCGTCGGAACGGTCGACAAGGGAAGGGAGAGAGTGTTTTGAGTAAAGGCATGTAAAATATGGATAGAAGTCTTCCTGTTTTGATATCATCAAGTCTTGCTGTGTCCGTAGACAGCTTGAAATGACTCTTGTCACTCGTTTCATTCAACGTTCAATACTGTCTGCGTGTGAAATGGATTTTTTTTAACCTTCTCTCTTTATTGGAACCCGCCTTCCGTTATTTCCTTCCAAGTTCTCAATAGAAAAGTCGGCTTTTAAAGTTGGTTCAGTGACTTGCAAGCTTTGCCACCAAAATTTAAGTGATTTTTGAAATGAGATTTTCTTTCATAGGATACGACATTTATCGAGTCGCCTTTCTGTTATCTGCTGGCAAAGAAACAACATTCATTTGTACATGGTCCCTATTCGCCAAATCTGGGCAAAATTTTCTCGTTCTCTAGCTGCTATTATATTGCTGTTGGATCAAGTCACATCATTTTGTTGGTGATCCAGCTTTTCTTGGGTTAAAAAAAGGAGGTCCTGGTTCTCCTGTGTGCCATGACCCCTTCTTCGGATGGAGTAAACTAGTTTGAGTTTGACCATGAAGGCTGCTGTGAGTAAAAAAGCTGGGAAATGACAAGGGACTTTCCTCTGCGTTTTTCTCTTCCATTTCTTGACTTTCTCGGTCATGACTTTATACTGACCCCATACTGATCCAATATTCAACATTAATTTTGTTCATTTGTATACTAAAAATTCCACTTGCTTCGGAACACAGCGCAGTTTCCAAAGCATTTACACTTACATCTGCAATAATATTTATTGCGTATTTTGATCACCTTTTACATTACAAACATTTTCTTGTAAATTTTTGTTAATATAATAATATAATAAAAAAAAAAAATATAATATAATAATATATTATGTTGTATAAAATATAAACGCTTCATCAAGATCATGGAAGGCACGAATGAGTTGTAAAAGCATTTTATGAATGACATTTTTCAATTATTATTACAACAATTTCATACATTTCATATTTAGTCTTTAGATTTTGAATCCGGATTTAGTTCATTTTGACCTACGTTTAATACTTCTGAAAGTCACAATAATATGTGAGTAATTGATATCTAGGTGCCCGTTAGGGCGCCGCAGCTAAGCCGCGGTGCGCTACACACTCAGGCACCTTATACAGCAAGCAGAGTTGGGGTGATTTCGAGGTGTCACCCAGTCGTCATGAAACGTGATGTGAACTTGAAAACTATCAAAATCAAGGGGATTTAGGTGTCCGACAACACATGCCAAATTTGGTTGGGGTACGAGCATTCCTTCTTGGTGAAAAAATGACTTGAAACATGCTCAAAATCACTTTAAGGATGTTAGTTACTACTGGCTACTATCTAATTCGTCAGTTTCAATTGCCCAGCGATTCTGACCAAACGGGTGGGGCTACAACGTTCATATTTTACATGGACATTAATGTAATAGTGATGTAATTCCCTTTGAAAGAAAAAGTAAAAAAAAGTGCTGGAAGGCTTCCAAATAAAGGTTTTAAAATAAGCCTTATACAGGCATACAATCAACAAGTAACTATAGTTACGTGACAATAATCGCATACAGTGTTTACAAAAAGCAAGTCTTTGGACCACTATATTTTTTCATTCTATCGTTAATTGGTAATACCATAGCAATTAAATCGACTTTGATAAAATTATTATAATTTAACAAATAATTTTGCAATGGAACTTGAAAAAGTAATGAGATCCCACACATAACAAAAACTTGTAAAAATACAGCCAAACCTTACACACTCGAAAGAAATAAGATCTAAAAAAAGGGCCAAGCTCATCTACCTCCACATTTGTGCATTTTTAATTCATAAACGTACAGTGTCCCGTAACAACATCCTTGAAAAGCTTGGCAAAATAGAATTTGCATGACCATTACGTTAAAATTAATAAGAAAAAAATAATTTGGATGAACTATTACGTTTAAATTAATAGTTGCAAATTCTATTTTGCCAAGCTTTTCAAGGATGTTGTTACGGGGCACTGTACGTTTATGAATTAAGAATGCACAAATGTGGAAGGGAAGATGAGCTTGGCCCTTTTTTAGATCTCATTTCTTTTGAGTGTGTAAGGTTTGGCTGTATTTTTACAAGTTTTTGTTATGTGTGGGATAGGTTCGTCTTGAAAGGAAACATTGTAGCCAAGATAACAATATTTGGATGAAAACATTTTAGTCGGAAATTTGTGTGTCGAAGGCATAGGCCTATAATTTATGCCACTTAAGCAGTTGGTGGTGGTGGTGGCGGGGGGAATTTTAAACTCTATTTTGTACTCTTATGGCAGGCTGTGCAATTTTAAAGAGGTGAAAGCGAAAAGAATACATACATTCAAGCAAATAACGGTGTTAGTTCCAGTTCTCCCAAAATGTAAGTTTTATGTTCAAAATGCGATATACTTGTTGCACTTTAAAATAGATAGGGGGTAAAGGAAAATCCGCACAAGGCCTCAAGACGTATTTTAACAACATTTTCCACCTACCCTAATGAAATTGAAGCACCCAAAAAATTATCGCGCAAAATATGAAAAGCGAAATTTTTGAAAAATTTGGAAATTTGGAAATTCTTGGGGCATCTCAAAACGTTAAGCCAGATGACAAATATTTTTTCTGTTCATTATGGAGGTCCTCCCCAACTTTCCTCGGGTATTCTTTTCCTTTACCTGAAACTTGATATTTTCACTCCACCCTACTACATAGTCTTACATAGCCCATTCTTAAAAATTACATATTTTGTAAGGATTTTTTCCACCCATACTGGCGTAAAGACACGTTCAAGTTCATTGCGCCAACCACACTTAGGTTGCAGCGTGTCCCACAGTTCACGGCGCTATCTGTCGGATTTTTCGGAACTAACTTAGCCCCGCCTTCTACTAGTTGTTCATTAACTCATCCTACAACGCGCCTAAAAAAGCGTTTGCGAAGCTTCCTAGTTTTACTGTTCTATGATTTGGTCAACTGTAAGCTTTAAAATATCCATTCTTTCAACGCATATTGCGCGCACGCCTTACCGAAGAATAAACTATAGGCGATACTATACCTCCACGAGTCGACGGAGGCGTGCTCCCAGCGGCAAAAAGTTTGGATAGTTCCTTATTAGCAGAGCAATGCTCTGTACCCCGGGCCCAGACAGTCACACCCAGATGGTCACACTGATCGACACTGCTGTGGTACCCTACATCGAGCCTCCTTACAAAAAACAAGTTTTGGGTTTATCAATGGCTGAAGACTACATGTTTTGGATCATCGGTATTGTCTAGTAATACTACAATCAAACAGTTGTACAAAAAAAGTAAATTATATTTAGTTTTATAAGAATGTATTAAATAAAGATTTTATAAATTACAATAAACAAAGTATAAAAACTGAAAAGGCATTCTATCAAAAAAATAAAAATAAATTAAAGAAGTAAATTTTCCAGTAACCTGAAATTGTCTAGTTTCCCTTCCACATATAATTTTATGGTTTAAAAGAATTTATAAAATTGTATAATTTTGTGATATTGTGATATTCATCCGAAACGTGTGGGGTCCGCTACTTGGCGACAACGACGCATCGCGCTGCGATGGCCTTGACGTGAGATGACGCCGGAGGTGGACAGGGCTCACAGATCCAGTGGTGTCTGATCACCTGGCTGATGGTCGCTCGCCGCGTCACATCCGGTTCCAGCAGGTGGCTAGAAAGGGACACACGATAGTCAAACGTCACGCAACTGGTTTCCCTAAGCAATAAAGAAATTTGACTCCAAACAAACTTCGACTCCTATACTGTATAGTACAGTGCTATTTGCTCATATATGGTCAGAACCCACAAATTCAAAAAAACAAGCAGGGACCGGTTGGGATTTGTTCAGGTAGGTCTCCTGAACATCCCCAACAGAGTACCAAAATATTTGGTTGCGGGTTATCCGCCATTTTGAAAATCAATTTTCTGATTTTTGAGTTTTGTCAAAGAATGGGAAATTTGCGATATTGAGTGAAGTGTTAGACCGAAATAGCTCAAAATAGTTTTAAAATGTTTGTAAGGAAACGGTTGTTTGTTAAACGCGTCGAGCGACCTACGGCCCTTGATGCAAATTTTTACTCTATTTTTTAAATTATCTGAATTGTTTTCGCATATTTATCAAAATAAAATAAAAACTAACTTTCGATGAAAATTTGTTTCTAATATATGTTAAGGCACGAAAAAACACACACATTTCATATTCTGGACTGTCTTCATAGAGAAATAAAGCGCTATCACTAGCGGAGTCCCTGGCCTTAATTTAAAGAGGTATTCACCTGCTAAACTCAAAAATATATTTAAATCAGGCTAATTAGTAATGAATTTAGCAATTAACAGAAAAATTATTAAGTCCACTGACCTGAAATAAAATTGTCAAACTTAATATTTTTCGAGCTAGGTCCCATCGGCAAAAATCTCCCATAAGAAATAACATGGGACGACCTTTATGCCCCGTGACCTTGGAGGATATTGATCCAAAAAAATATTGACCATTATTGACGTACTCTACAGCCTTTTCTGTAAATTTTCTAAATTTGGTTTTGTAATTTGGGTATAAGTGGTTCGGTCAAAATAGTCTGATCCCCGCTGATTACCAAGAAGGCGTGTGATTTTGGAATGCATATATTTGCGTGTTTGAGAGTATATTTGGATGAGCGAAGCGATGATTCCATTTCACTCACTGGAGAAAAAAATCCGGAATGTTTTTCTTTTTTTTCTTTTTTCTGTTTGTATTTTTGTGTGTCTGTTAACACGATTCCGGATAAACCGATGCTCCAATTGCGATGAAATTTTCTGGATACCTTCGAAATCACTAAGAACTGCCACGTTTTAGAGCGCAATCAAAAAATTATTTCTCATGAAAATCGCAATTTTACGATTTTTTTCGATTTTTAAAAATTTTCTTAAACTTATAACACCTACATGCTTTATCTGACTGTAATGGTTTTTTCACAGAACCTTAATTTTATAAAATTAGGTATTCTTGTGAAATTTGAGCGCAATCAAAAAACTATTTCTCATGAAAATCGAAATTTTACGTTTTTTATTTCTTTTTAAAAACAATTCTTTGACTTATAACACCTACTTGCTTTATCCTATTGTAATGATTTTTTTTCATAGAACCTTAATTTTATGAATTTATATATTCGTGTAAAATTTGTGCGCAATCGAATAATTATTTCTTATGAAAATTTCAAAAAAACGATTTTTTCCTTGTTTAAAATTACGATTTATTAAAAAAATTTAAAAAAAGTTATTATTTTAGTTTTTAATTTAATTTTTAAAAAAATCTTCAACTTAGTAATGATTTTTTCACAGAACAACAGAAAATCCGCATAACACATAGCAGCTCAATGCACCAATTACGCTCATCCAACAACGCGGCGGGACTTAATCGTTTTCCTAGTAATTTTGTGCACAGTTTCAAGACACGATGATGTAAAGGGCAATTTTAGATTAGTAACGATGCAGAAAAAAGAAGCAGGTTAAAGCCGATTTAAGAAATTTCCCAACAGTCAACACCAATTTTTGCAATTTCTGGGGAAAAAATGAAAAATGAATGTAAAATCAAAGTAACAAGTTATAATTTTTTAAATGGTCATCTAAGTTTCGTATTGTGCTATAGATTATGTGGTAAAAAATTTATTTTTTGAGGTAATAGCCCCCTTTAAACCCGTAGGAATTTCGACCTCTATAGATTTTTTCTTTTGATCCTGTTAGGGTATATCTTATGGAAATCTACTAGGCCGCTTCGCAAATGCTTTTTTGTCGTGTTGATGGATGAGCTTTTTTGTAAGTTTTTAGTTTTCGTGGGATCTCTTTACTTTTGCAAGTCCTTTTTGAACGCATTGTATAGGTGATTGTTGTCAAGTTTCTATTGTTACTTGTTAATTGTTAATATATACCTAAAAAAACTTACATTAAAACCTTTATTTCTATAGATTCTGGCTAACTTTTCCAACTTTTTCTTTCAAAAGGTACTACATCACCATAACCTTGATATCCATGTAAAATATGAACGTTATAGCCCCACCTGTTTTGTCAGAATCGGCCCAAATGTCACGAAAATATCGCACTAAATATCGAAAAAAATCGTACGATATTAAGTACGATATTCACGAGAAATATTTCTTCGATTGTACCCAAAAACGTGGCAAGTCTAAATTCAGATATTTCGAAGGTCCCATCCAATTTCCATCAAAATCCCATATGCCGTTTGGCCGGTAGAGAGCGAACAAACAGACAAACAAACAAACAAACAAACAAACAAACAAACAAACAAACAAACAAAAAAAACACCCGAGCTAATTTTTTGGGGGTTCAGTGAAATTGAAGTCTTCGCTTCGCTCATCCAACAAAGTATTGAAAGGTATGTATTTAGGTATTTTACCCAATATTTTTTAAATTGTTGATCGTGATAGAAATTTTATTCTAATGTTCTCATTGAAAGTTCCTGGATTAATTTCTAAACTAGGAAGCTTCGCAAACGCTTGTTTTAGTCGCGTTGATGGATGAGCTTTTTAATTTTAAAATGTTAATATTAATTTAAAATAATAAAAAACATATTAACACGGCCCATACAAAGCAATCATTAGGTCTGTTAGATCTTTGATTGTTTGTAACAAGGCTGTGAGTAAGGTATAAAATCTCCTGTGAAGTTTTCATACAAGGCTGTGAGAAAGATCTAAAATCTATATTTTCGTGCTATTTGGGCGGATTCTGACCAAATGGGTGGGGCTACAACGTTCATATTTCACATGGACATTAAGGTAAGGGTGATGTATTGACTTTTGAAAGAAAAAGTTGAAAAAGTTAGCCAGAATCTATAGAAATAAAGGTTTTAATATTTAACACATCAAAAAACTCAAATTAAAACCTTTATTTCTATAGATTCTGGCTAACTTTTTCAACTTTTTCTTTCGAACGTCAATACATCACCGTTACCTTAATGTGCATGTGAAATATGAACGTTGTATCCCCACCCGTTTGGTCAGAATCGGTCCTAATGTCACGAAAATATCGCACTAAAAATCGAAAAAAATCGTAAAAGTACGATATTCATGAGAAATATTTCTTCGATTGTACCCAAAAACGTGGCAAATCTAATTTCAGAGAAAACGAAGGTCGTGTCAAATTTTCATCAAGATCGCATATGCCGTTTGCCCGGTAGAGAGCGAACTGTCTATGCAGGGAGACATAATACGAATGTAAAAATTGTAAAAATAAATTGTCGCCGGAGGTTGGCGTTAGGAGCAGTAGAGTTTAGGAATGAATGTTGTTGTTTAGGAAGCCGCACTCACCTTAAAGTCACTTGTTGGTCAAGGCACAGCACAGCTCGGCTTGGTCGGTTCCGTTGTCTTGACTTTTCCACTAATAATAATTTTAAACTTATAAACACACGATGTGGTCTACACACCACTGTAGCTCGGCAGTGAATGGGGCGCCTGCCTAGGGCGAATGACGCGAACTTGAACTAAGTCACATGATATTAATGACGTAGTTGTCGGACTGGTTTGTACTACAGTTTATATTTGCAGTGCGGCGTAAGGATATGGAAGGGAGGGAAAATAGATTCAAAATTCTAATCCTAAACATACCCCCCACCGAAACCAAAGTGAGGTTTCTAACTCCAAAAAAATAATGGAAGAAAGATAAGATTTCTAACCAAGGTAAGTCTATTTCGAAAATATAAAAGAATAAAAACGTCTCAAGGGCTGGGTTCACTCTACGGCTGGTAGTGGACATAGCTTCACTACCGGTCGAGTAACTGTTCCCTGAGATGTGCGAACAGTGGCGACTCGTACCACTTGGTCCGATCCAGGATGGACCTCGATTACTCTCCCCAGTTTCCATTTCAATGGTGGAGATTTTCCGTCATTGATGATGACGAGATCGTTGGTTTCAAATTTGGTTTGGACAAGGACCATTTCTGACGTTGTTGCAGAGTATGCAGATATTCTGTCTTCCATTTGTTCCAAAATTGTTGGGACGCCTTCTGGATCAGTTGCCAACGAGACAGTCTATTCAATGGAATATCATCAACAATCTCTTCTGGAAGCGAAACTAGTGGAGCTCCGATAAGAAAATGACCCGGAGTCAGCGTATCGAACTCATTGGCATCAGGTGACAGATCAAACAAGGGCCTCGAATTGAGAATAGCTTCTATTTTGCTAAGCAAAGTTGTGAGCTCTTCGAACGTAAGAGCTTGTTCACCTACTACACGGCGCAAGTGATACTTCACTGAGCGCACTCCAGCTTCCCATAACCCACCAAAGTGAGGCGCGGAAGGGGGGTTGAAGTGCCATAGGATGCCTCTAGCGGCAGTTGCGTCAGTGATCTGTTTTGATTCTTCATGCAGATATTTAGATATTCCCAGCAAATATCTATTGGCTCCGACAAAGTTAGTGCCGCAGTCCGAGTATATGGCAGTGCATAACCCACGTCTAGCGACAAATCGGTCCAGAGCAGCAAGAAAAGCAGGAGTTGATAAGTCAGAAACAACTTCTAAATGCACTGCCTTCGTTGCCATGCAAACAAAGAGACACATGTAGGCCTTGGATATCTTAGCATTCCTTCTCTTACTCTCTTTAATGCCAAATGGGCCAGCAAAATCAACTCCCACGTTCAAAAATGGACGTCCTTGTTCCACTCTCGAAGCTGGAAGATCTCCCATGAGAGGCTGGGAGTGGGAGGCCCTCATCTTGTGGCATATGACACACTTTGATAGTCTTGAGCGAATAACTCGGCGAGCTGCAAGTACCCAGAAGTGGCGTTGTAACACACTTTGCAAAGCTCGTGGTCCGATATGCAGGTATGAGCGATGGTAATGGTCGATTATGAGGTTTGTCAAATGGTTCTTCCACGGCAGCAGCAAGGGATGCCGGGATTTGTAGGGTAAAGATGCATTCCGCAGTCGACCTCCTACTCGAATCAAACCTGATGGATCGATGAAGGGATTTAATCGCTGCAAAGAAGGAGAGCACGGTAACTTCTTTGCTAACAACTGGAAATCTTTGCCGAAATGATCTTGCTGAACTTGTTTAATCCATAGTTGGGATGCTTTGCGTAGCTCGGTTAGCGTCAACGTTCCGTGCAAACGCAAACTAACTGATGATTGTGCGTTCCTTGCAAATCTTAAACACCAAGCTGTAACGCGTTGGAGGTTAGTCAGAGTGGAGAATCTCTCCAAAACATCGGACGCAATGGGTGCATTCGTCGTTACCAACATGTTGAATGAAGTTTTGACTTCGGGAATGTCGCAAGGCTGTAGGCATGGTACAGTTGCAATGGGCCATTCTTCTTGTTGGGACGACAACCATATTGGACCCCCCCACCACAAGGGATGAGTGAGTAGCTGTTTTGGAGTTAGCCCTCTGCTGGCGCAGTCAGCTGGGTTATGATGTGTTGAAACATAATTCCATATTGACGGCTCGGTTGCCTCAAGGATCTGGACGACACGGTTAGACACGAATGGTTTCAGCTTAAATGGGGGCGTACGAAGCCACGCCAAGACTGTGGCCGAATCGCAGAAAGCATAGATACCGATACAATTAATCTTGATGCTGAGTATGGGCATGGCATACTGCAACAATTTTGAGAGGAGCACGGCTCCGCACAATTCCAGGCGAGGAATTGAAAGAGTTTTCAATGGCGCTACCTTTGATTTTCCCATTAGCAAGCTTACTTAGTGTTGAAATGAGAATCACATGTGTGAAGGTAGATCACTGCAGAGTAACCTTGTTCCGAGGCATTGCAGAATCCAACTAGGTTGGCTTTTACGTTCGTGGATGAAAATATGAAACGTTCGATTCTTAGTTTTGCTAATTCGTCGAGTTGGTTTGCAAACACCATCCACTGGTCGTGAATCACTTGAGGTATAGGATCGTCCCAACCGAGCCCAAGGGACCACAATTTTTGGATAATGCATTTGGCAGTGAAGACTGCTGGTGTGACCCAACCCAGTGGATCATAGATGCGTGCGAGTACGGACAGTAATGCTCGTTTGGTGTGAACCTCATTTTTCATAGAAACGTTGTATGAAAATGCGTCCGCCTGTGCATCCCAGTGGATGCCTAGAATTTTCACAACTGAATCGTCAGGAGAAGTCAATGCAAGATAAACCTCCCTGTCTATCAGTGGGACATCATCAAGAATTTCCGGGCAGTTGCTGCTCCATTTCCGCAGTTGGAAACCGCCTGGCTTGAGGAGATCAATAAGTTGATTTTTAAGGAAGAGCGCCTCTTCAATTGAATCTGCTCCAGTCAATAAATCATCAACATAGATGTCCTCTTGAAGGATCTTTGCTGCATCCGGATATTTTGCACCTTCATCTCGAGCTTGCTGATGAAGTGTTCTTATAGCCAACCAAGGGGCAGATGAGACTCCGTAGGTAACGGTTTTCAATTCGAAACGCTTTATGAGGGAGTCAGATGAACTCCTCCATAAAATATGTTGGAACAGCCTGTGCTCTGGTAAAACAAAGATTTGCCGATACATCTTGCAAATGTCAGCCGAGAATACAACCGGGTGCATTCGGAATTTGAGAATAACATCTGTTATATCGGCTTGAAGCTTTGGTCCTGTATGGAGGATATCGTTGAGCGATCTGTTGCATGAAGCTTTAGCAGATGCGTCAAATACAACACGTAGCTTAGTGGTAGAACTTGACAACTTGAGAACGGGATGATGAGGAATAACAAACTGCGACGAATTAAAAGAAGAGGACACCTCTTCCATGTGTCCCAGATCTTCATACTCCCGCATGAACTCTGCATAAGGTTTCTGAAGTTCAGGTTGTCGAGTAAGACGACGTTCAAGTTGCTGGAAGCGAGAGAGTGCCCGTGGATAGGAATCGCCTAGTGTAGGTGCATCTTCTTTAAACGGCAAGGGAACCACATACCGGCAAGTGTTATCACGATAATGACATTTAGTAAACAACTCTTCACAATAAATGTCAGCAGGGTCAACGGCTATCTTGGCTTGTGGAGGTTCTTCAACTTCCCACAACCTCCTCATGTTGAACTCAAGTGAAGAATCAACTGAGGCTAGCAACGTGGTGACAGTGGAAGGCGATCTCGATGGAGAGTCCATCCTACCCATGATGACCCAGCCGTAAATACTAAGAAGGGCTGAAGGATACCCACTAACCTTGGGACCAATGAAAACCTCCGGATATAAGTCGGCACCAAGAAGAAAATCAATAGGTCCGGGAAGATTGAATTGTGGATCAGCCAAAATTAAATGTTTAAATTGGGCGCAGGAAGAAAGAGGAACGTGAATAACAGGCATGTTCGAGGTAATGGTAGACAAAACGATAGCATCTGTCATCAACCTAGGATGATCCGAATCTCTAGGCTTGATTGTACAACTGACAACTCCCGTGGTTTGGAACATGTCTGACTTAGACCAGCAATGTTACTAGGTGAGCGAGAAACAGGCAGCCCAAGACGTTTAGCACAACTTGAGGTGATGAACGACGACTGAGCTCCTGAATCAATTAGAACTCTTACCGGTTGGTAAGAACCAAAATTGTCCTTGCAGTGAACAACAGCTGTACCTAACAACACAGGGGTGGAGGCTACCGGAGTGGCGAGGGCATGGCACGATGTACTCGTCGAGGTTGATGACCTCCCTGTGTCAGAACTTGAAGGTGATACAACATTTGGGTCATGTTGTGTTTGGCTACTAGAATGCAGTAGCGTGTTATGACGATAGTTGCATTGTAAACACGACGTGTTTGAAGGACATTGCGTTATCATGTGCGTGTTTTTTAAGCAATTGAAACATAAACGTAAAGATCGCACTCGATCGTGGCGTCGACTAGGATCAAGAGCTAAAAACTCAGGACATTTATAGATAGAATGTTGTTGCTTGCAGCACGGGCAAGATTTGGTAGTGGGTTGAACAGCCGCCACGAATGAACGACCGTGAACAACTTTATTATCAAATGAATGTGATGGCCGGCTAGATTGCGTAGGCTTCACAGAGGGAGACTTATAGGAAGTCTTGTCAATGTTAGATAGTTCAAGGACTTTAACATGACCTTGAATAAACTTCATCAAACTGTCATAACTTGGTATGTCCGTCAATTGCAATTGCATCTCAAACAGCTTCCGAGTTGGTCGGTCTAAGTTGTGTAATGCTATGTATAATAATACAAAGTCACCTAATAATCCTGTCAAATAAGAATTTTTGGAGGAAAAAATTGCGATGTCACTGAATTTTTGCAGAGACCATCCTTAAAGGATACTTAACAACATATTAAAACTCCCCTACAATCAGCCTGGAGCTTCGGCCGCCATATTGGAAAATGGCGGCCAAAATGTGTTTGTTATCGAATATCTCCAAATTTGTTTGAGATAGACAAAATTTCTCAATGGCAAAAATATTCCTCATTTAATTCCCTACAAAACAGGTGTCTTCTATAGTTTTGGTAGGGGCAAAGGTTACGTCATAAAATCGTGGTTTATATGTTGCTTATTGGAGTACCAGCTAATTTCCAAATTTCTACGCCCAGCATCAAACAATGCCCGGTAAATCAGTAAGAAATCGATTTAAATACAAAAGGATTTTTGTACGGGGTTCATGAATGCTTCCATTAGTATTTTAAAAAATCAGTTCTGCGAAATCGGATTTTGCATTTACCCGGAATTTGGGTTTTTCCATTGTTGGCATTTCCTAAAAAATGCCATATTTTACTGTCCATTATTAAGCACTAAATAGCATTGGAGGAAAAATTATTTCTACGCACATTGAAATGTCTAAAATCATGATCCGATTACAACCAAAGTTTTAATCCTATATGGCTGCTAATTCTTAATATCCACAACATCGAAGTTATGATGAAACAAAAACAGCACAAAAACAGTATTCATATTGTGAATATTAGGAATTAGCAGCCATATTGGATTTTAAACTTTGGTTGTAATCGGATCACTATTTAAGTCAATTCAATGTGCGTAGAAAGAATTTTTCCTCCAATGCTATTTAGTGC
Source organism: Sweltsa coloradensis (assembly GCA_024449915.1). Classification (NCBI taxonomy): domain Eukaryota; kingdom Metazoa; phylum Arthropoda; class Insecta; order Plecoptera; family Chloroperlidae; genus Sweltsa; species Sweltsa coloradensis. The sequence continues at coordinate 32,449 of JAMZAV010003207.1, read as the reverse complement.
TAAATTATGGACAGTAAAATATGTCATTTTTGAGGAAATGCCAACAATGGAAAAACCCAAATTCCGGGTAAATGCAAAATTCGATTTCGCAGACCTGATTTTTTAAAAATACTAATGGAAGCTTTCATGAACCCCGTACAAAAGTCCTTTTGTATTTAAATCAATTTCTTACGGATTTACTGGGCATTGTTTGATGCTGGGCGTGAAAATTTGGAAATAAGCTGGAACTCCAATGAGCAACATATAAACCACGATTTTGTGACGTTACTTTTGTCCCTACCGAAACTATAAAAGACGACCTGTTTTGTAGGGAATTAAATGGGGAATATTTTTGCCATTGAGATATTTTGTCTATCTCAAACCAATTTGGAGATATTCAATAACAAACACCTTTTTGCCGCCATTTTCCAATATGGTGGCCAAAGCTCCAGTCCGATTGTAGGGGAGTTTTAGTATGTTAATAAGTACGATATAAGGAAGGTCTCTGCTAAAACATTCAGCGACATCGCAATTTTTTCCTCCAAACATCAATATACGATCTTATTTGACAGGATTATAAGTCAGGAATGTTTAGGTGACGAAGGGCTACGACGCACTCTTGAAAAGTTTCTAGAAATGAGTTTAGTCCCGATAAAGACTCAGACGTGAGTGCTTTAAACTCAAACATTTTGTCTAGATATTTAGTGGCAAGGACTCGTTTGTTGTGGTATTTCTCTATTAGAGCTTGCCAAACAATTACGTAATTAGCATCTGTAATAGGCAGACTCAATACAATGCTTGTAGCCGGTCCGCTTACTAACGTGATAAGGTATTGGAATCGCTCTATGTTCGTAAGTGACTCATTGTCATGGATTAAGCAGCGATAAGTATCGTAAAATGACACCCAATGTTGATAGCTGCCATCAAACGTAGGAATATTTATTTTGGGTAAACGAGGGGTGTGCCTGGCATCCCTAGCTGATGTTGCAGTTTCCGTAGTCTTAAGTGACTCTGCAAATGCTTTTACCTCATAATAAATATCGTCGAATGATTCTAAGACTTTCGAGTCAACAACAGTCTCAGAATCAAGAAGTAATTGAGTTTCAACGATTTCTGCGTGGATTTTGGTGAATTCTTCGGAAATGTTATCGATGTGTTCAAATCTCACTTTGAAGGTTGTTACTTTGGCTGCGTTTCCTGGTATTTCCTTAGTTAGGTCAAAGAGCGTTTGAAGCTTACGGAATTCTCGTTGTTTACGTACATCGAGACTGGCTAATTTATTTTCAAGTTTAGTTTTGAGTGCTTTCTCGGCCATAGTTAAAAGTGACAGGACAACTTACGTAGGACACTAAATACAAAACAAAAGCGATAGCCCTGGCGCTAGATCGCCTATCAAAAAGAGTGGAATAGAATCAAGACAAAAAATTAACAAACCTAAATCAAAATGCTAGACTAACGAACCTGATCGGGCCTACGGAGGACCAGAACTATGTCTATGCAGGGAGACATAATACGAAGAAAAAAAAAAGACCAGAACTATGTCCGAAGGAGCATTGTAAAAATAAATTGTCGCCGGAGGTTGGCGTTAGGAGCAGTAGAGTTTAGGAATGAATGTTGTTGTTTTAGGAAGCCGCACTCACCTTAAAGTCACTTGTTGGTCAAGGCACAGCACAGCTCGGCTTGGTCGGTTCCGTTGTCTTGACTTTTCCACTAATAATAATTTTAAACTTATAAACACACGATGTGGTCTACACACCACTGTAGCTCGGCAGTGAATGGGGCGCCTGCCTAGGGCGAATGACGCGAACTTGAACTAAGTCACATGATATTAATGACGTAGTTGTCGGACTGGTTTGTACTACAGTTTATATTTGCAGTGCGGCGTAAGGATATGGAAGGGAGGGAAAATAGATTCAAAATTCTAATCCTAAACAGAACAAACAGACGGACAAACGAAAAAAAAAAAAAAAAAAAAACACCCGAGCTAAGGGGTCGGTGAAATTGAAGTCTTCGCTTCGCTCATCCAATCATTTAGAAAGTCATTTTTGTACAGAGGCGTATCCTTTTGGAATTCAATTTCTTATGATATTATAAGCCAGATAGCCAGGCGATATTTTGTACCGATTTGTACCGCCAAACGAAAAAAATCGCAGGATCGACAATTATTTAAAAAAATCTTTTTTCTCTCAGTCAAACTATAGAAAACCAGTTGAAAATGAATGTCACAAAAGCACAACACCCTACGTTGAATGGTGTGCCCTGGCGAATTGAAGTTTGAAATTATTTTGAGGTGGCGATATTGGTCGGGTACCGGATCAGAAAAAAATGAAAAAAAATAGTTTTGATTTTCTAAAAAAGCCAGGTTTCAAAGCCATTGATTATATTTTGACTTGGTAGCATATTTTGGGAAAAAAAAAACAGTCGAATAGCTTTAATTAACAGATTAAACATGCCATTTAGGAAAAAGAAAATAATATATGCATGCACGAGCCCCGTAGTACTTTCGTACCTGTTACCGTTGTTAGACGAGTGAGCGTAGCGAACGTAGTCAACAACTCAAGTTGAACGGGCCTTCGTCGTGATTAATTTGTCTGTAAAATGCTGTAAAATGTCTGTTTGTTTGTCAGGTCCCATACGGACGAACAGCTAAATAGATTGAGCTGAAATTTAAAACAGACATCCGTGACCAGGTAACTGAGAACTGCTATCAAAATGAGCAAAATCCGTTGTGATTTAAGCCTACACGATATAATAAATAAAAAATAGGCTTAAAATGTGTAGTTTTTATTTTAACGACAATGGTTTTGTTCTTGAAGAAGTCATTTTATCGAATAATTTTTCAGGCAGTGATTGTATGCAGTGACCAAGGTGTATCGAATATTGCACGTTTAAGTTTTTTTTAAATTCCGCTGGGACATTGAGTAAACCTTGCAATCTTTACCCGTGTTTCATACTGGCAATGTTTTCATGGTATTGTATGCATTTTAAAACATGTTTTATAATTTTTCAAATACAATCCCGAAATAACAAAATAATTCCCGACCGGGAGTTCGAACCTAAGTCTTCCAAATTTTGGGAACAAGGGCGCTTTAGCCAACTAGACTAGCAAAGCGCCCAAGTCGTTATTAGACGAGTGAGCGAGTCATGTGTTGAGTACCCGGGAACATTTGCATTTAAGTTTGATAATTGGATGAGCGAAGCGAAGATTCCATTTCACTACACTAGAGAAAAAAATCCGGAATGTTTTGTTTTTGTTTTTGTTTTTGTTTTTTTAAATGTATTTTTGTCTGTTTGTTAACACGATTTCGGCTAAACCGATACTCCGATTGCGATGAAATTTTATGGAGGTCTTCGAAATCTCTGAACTTAGAACTGCCACGTTTTTGAGCACAATCGGAAAATTATTTCTTATGAAAATTTCAATTTTACGATTTTTTCCTTTTTTAAAATTACGATTAATTAAAAAAATTAAAAATAAAGTTATTTTTTTTAAATTTAATTTAATTTAAAAAAAAATTCAACGAAGTAATGATTTTTTCACAGAACAACAGAAAATCCGCATAACACATGGCAGCTCAATGCACCAATTACGCTCATCCAACAACGCGGCGGGACTTAAGCGTTTTCCTAGTAAATATATTTGGATGAGCGTAGCGAGCGAAGCGAAGATTCCATTTCACTGCACTGGAGAAAAAAATCCGGAATGTTTTTTTTTTTTGTATTTTTGTGTTAGTTAACACGATTCCGGCTAAACCAATACTCCAATTTCCATGAAATTTTATGGAGGCCTTCGAAATCTCTGAACTTAGAACTGCCACGTTTTTGAGCGCAATCGAAAAATTATTTCTCATGAAAATCGCAATTTTACGATTTTTTTCTATTTTTAAAACATTTCTTCGACTTATAACACCTACATGCTTTATCCGATTTCAATTATTTTTTCACAGAACCTTAATTTTATGAATTAAGATATTCGTGTGAAATTTGAGCGCAATCGAAAAATTATTTTTCATGAAAATATAAATTTTGCGGGTTTTTTCTTTTTTAAAACAATTTTTTGACTTATAACACCTACATGCTTTATCCTATTGTAATGATTTTTTCACATAAATTTATATATTCGTGTGAAATTTGAGCGCAATCGAATAATCATTTCTTATAAAAATCGCAATTTTTCGATTTTTTTTCTTTTTTTAAAATTATGATTAATTTAAAAAAAAAAGATTATTTTTAATCTAATTTAATGTAATTTAAAATAAAATTTGAACTAAGTAATATTTTTTTACAGAACAACAGAAAATCCGCATAACACATGGCAGCTCAATGCACCAATTACGCTCATCCAACAACGCGGCGGGACTTAAGCGTTTTCCTAGTTATATTAATAGGGTTTTGAGTTTAGTTGATATAAGGGCGGGTCAACTGTAAGGCCATATGATAGGCAATAATGTCCTTAGGAAAGGGGAAGAAAGGGAATGTTACCGGGTACTCACACATGACTCGTTAAGCAGGCATACAGGAGGGGTAGTGATGTACATGAAGTGTGGAATGAAGTATGAGGAAATAGTTAATATAAAAAGTGAAAAAAACTATTGGTTAACCGGTATAAAAACGTCAATTGCAAAAAGAAAATGTGTGGTGATTACCAGCTATCATTCACCAAATAGCAGCCATGCCGAGTTTCTAGCATTCTTTGATGACATGTGTGAGGATATTGTTCGGCTAAATAATGATCCTTTCATCATTATTATGGGTGACTTTAACCTAGATGTTGCTAAATCTCACCCGTATACGCTGAAGTTATTGAACATCATAAAAATGTTTGGCTTTGTGCAAATTGTTGATAAGCCGACTAGAGTGACCCACTCAAGGAGTACAACAATCGATCTAATAATTACCAACAATGCCGAGAATATTGAATATGAAACTAGGAGTGTACCTAAAGTAAGTGACCATGAAGTGCTTTTAGTAAAATTAAAGACAGGCGATCCATAAACGAGTGTCTAAATAAGAGGTGCGTATTAAAAATCAATGACTGGAGCAATTATGATGCAGACAATTTTCGAAGTGATTTAGCGAGGATGGATTTCAAAATGGCATCGACTGATGTCAATACGCTAGCAAATAGTTTTGTGGGCAATTTGGGTTTGGCAAAAGAAATGAACATTCCGATAAAAACTATTAGAATGAGGTTTAATTTAAAGAAAAAACCCTGGTTTAATAGCGATGTGGGAAAGTTGTTGAGTCAACGTGACTGTGCATATGAAAAAGCTAAAATCACACATTTACTAGGTGACTGGGAACATTTTCGTTTATTGAGAAATAGTGCAACTAAAGCAGTGAGAAGTGCTAAATATAACTATTATCACGATAGGATCGACAATAATAGATATGATAGTTGTAATATGTGGAAAACATTGAAAGAGATGGTTGGCACCAAGGACAAGACAACAAACCCAACAGAAATAAGTTTTGAAGACGGAATTGAAGCTGATACGGTAAAAATTGCAAACAAATTTAATAATTACTTTATAGATAGTATAGATAAAGTGATAGATAGTATTGCTGAAGTTGATGTGAGTTGTATTGAAAACGATAAACTAAAAGAAACAATTGATCTGTATAAATATCAACGTGAAAAAAATTGTATGTTTGAACAGTTCAGTGAAATTACAATAAGCGAATTAAGAAAAATAGTGCTGTCGCTAAAAAACAATGGTGGGGGGACCTTTGATGGAATAAGTGTTAAGTTGTTAAAAGATGCATATCCTACGATTAAGTTTAAGCCTCCTTAACTTAATTAACATGTCATTAAAAACAGGAAAATTTCCTGAAGACTGGAAAGAATCTCTTATAGTTCCGATACAGAAAATTAGTAAATCTAAAACTGCCTCTGAATTTAGACCAATAAACATGTTGCCAGTTTTTGAGAAAGTATTAGAAATAGTTGTTCATAATCAGTTATATGCATATTTTGATAAAAATGACTTAATAATTGAATGTCAATCGGGTTTTAGGAAACTGCACTCATGTGAGACTGCAGTTCAACTTTTAATTTCGAAATGGACTCAAAGCATGGATAATAACCTATCAACATTAGCTGTTTTTCTTGATCTAAAGAGAGCCTTTGAGACTATAAATAGATCTAGACTTATTGAGAAATTGAGATATATGTATGGTGTAGACGGGAAGGTACTAGATTGGATATGTGATTACCTTTGTGATAGAAGTCAGAGGACAAAATATAATGAAGTAATATCGGATGTAAAAAATATTGATGTTGGAGTCCCACAGGGGTCAGTTCTGGGCCCACTTTTGTTTCTTATTTATATAAATGATATTGAAAAATGTGTAGAAAAGTGTATCTTAAACTTGTATGCAGATGATACCGTAATTTTTTTCTCGAGCAAAGATTTACAAGAAATGATTGACATTATAAATAATGAACTAAAGACTGTTTCACAATGGTTAAGTATCAACTTTCTTAAACTAAATGTATTAAAATGTAAGTGTATGTTAATCGGCACTTCTAACCTAGCTGAAATACAGATGGACATACTAGCTAACCAAGTAAAAATAGAGGATGAAGCCATCATGTTTGTTGAAGAATTTAAATACTTGGGTATAATCTTAGATAATAAGTTATCATTCAAAATCCATATTAATTACATTGTAGCAAAAATTAGTAAGAAGGTAGGTTATATAAGTAGAATTGGTCATCATCTGTCGTCATGGTCTAAAATGTTAATTTATAAGACAATTGTTCAACCACATTTCGATTTCTGTTCAACAATTTTTTATCAAGCTTTTAACATGGATATTGACAGACTTCAGAAATTACAAAATAGAGGTATGCGAACTATACTTAAATGTAATCGTTATGTTTCAATAACGACAATGCTGAACACTCTTCAATGGATAAATGTTAAAGAACAAATTAAGCTTAATGCAATGTTATTCATTTTTAAGATCCATCATAACTTGTTGCCAAATTACTTAGGATTGAAATTAAAGCCAATAGCATCAGTTCATGATCATAGCACAAGAGCAGCTAGAACTGGTTACTATTTGAAAGGTTGCAATAAGAAGTTAGCTAGTAAATCAATTTTTTATTCCGGTATTAGGGAATTTAACAACTTACCTTCTGTAGTTATTACTTCCATTAATGTTGCTAGTTTTAAGAGAAATTATCTCTTGCATAGAGCTCAGTCTCAGCAATGTAATTTATAGAAATAGAATACTTATAATATAATATTATATTATTATTAGAAGGGATATGGTTATTTATTTTTTGGTAAAAGGCTCCAGACTAGAAATCAAAATATGTACTGATATCTAGTCAGGCCTATCTTCTGTAAGTGAAATATGTAATGTAATATGTGTGTAAAATGTGAAATATGTAATGTATTGCAATAGCTGTTGCAGCTAAATAAAGAATTATTATTATTATTATTATTATTATTACTCGCTTAACAACGACTTTGGCGTTTTCCTAGTTATTGATACACAATAGTGAATAAGTGAATATTGAATATGTCTAATTAATGCTAATTTCACGGGGCTCTAAAGCGACCAAAGGACTTCGCACATTTAATCTAGGGTGACGGTCGTTCGCCCGCAGCCAAGCGCACGCGACTGATAGTAGGCGATGATAACTCGACCCTGTTTACTCCTTCCCGAGTTGGGGGTTTTTCAACTATCTGCACACGCTGCCCCGAAAGATTTCCAATCTTGAAACTCGGTATATGACCTGATATGTGGTCCATGACATACAAAAAAAAAACAGCCCGATCCGATAACCCGTTCTGTGTTAAAAAAGTGCGTAAAATCGACGAAAACCTTCCGGCTGACTGGCTGGCTGGGTGGGTGGGTGGGTGGCTAGCTAGCTCAGGATTCTGACAGAGAGGAACAAGAGCCTACAGAGAACGGTACATCTTAGAACTATAAAACTAGGACGACACTTAGATGTACCTCAGACTCACAAACTTCCGCCGAGAGGCAAGCAATATTCCACCCCCAACACCCCCTTAATCATCCCCAAAAAAAGGAATAATTCATAGCTATAACTTAAAATTGAAATTTTATTTAAATTAGTTATTAAAATTTTGTTTTAATTTGTTTTATTTAACCCAATCCGTCTATTTTCATTATATAAACCACATTTTGTCAACCCCCATCCTAATAGCTTTACATTATTTTTACCTTGATTTCCAGCATTCACCATGAAGGCACCTAATGAGTTATCATCATGCAATTTGGCATGATGGTACATAACTAGGAAAACGCTAAAGTCCCGTCGCGTTGTTGAGCGAGCACCTGTACGTGCAACACGACCCGAGTACGACATTCCCATAATGTTACATACCAATAAGTTCTTTAAGGTCTTGACCGATTTAGCTGAAAATTTGTAAAATAGGAGAGAATGTTGTACTTATTGACCCTGCAAAATTTCATAACGATCGGAACATTTTTATTTTTTATTTTTTTATTTTTTATTATTTATAACCAACCATGGGATTTTGTTCAAAAACTATACAGCAACCCGCATAGGTGGTATGTGTGCAAAATTTCAGGTCGATCAGAGGAACGGTGCGACCTGTACCGAAGCAGTGACAGAAAAAAACAGACATTCGAACCATAAGAGTCTAGTGGAGACGCTCGCCACGCTCGCTCAATAATACGAAAAATAATCCGCCGAGAGGCAAGCAATATTCCACCCCCATCGCCTAAAATTGGAATAATTCAAAGTTCTAGCTTAAAATTTAAATTTTATTCAAATTAGTTATTAACAGTTTGTTTTAATGTGTTCTAACCCAATCTGGTTATTCTCATTTCGTAAACCACATTTTTTCAATCCCCATCCCTAATTGTTTATATCACTTTTACGTTGATTTCCAGCATTCACCATGAAGGCACCGAATGAGTTATCAGCATGAAATTTGTCATGATGGTACATAATAATATGAAAAATAATAATCCACCGGGAGGCAAGCGATATTTCACCCCCACTGTTCCTTAACACCCTTTACTTTGGGAAAACGTTAGGTCGTATATAATAACTTTTGAATATTTTAATTGCTGATTAAAATAATGCGTAAGTATGTGTTATAGTCCGGTCAACAAATCATTCACACAAAAACCCAAAATGACATTAACCATAGGAAATGTAATAAAAAGCATTGTATATTGCCAACTACAGATTGTAATCAAAAACAAAAATATGGTAGCTTTCGTTTCTAGACAATCTGTTTTAAAGGCACTGTATCCACCTTTACACGTATTTTACGTATTTCACGCCTTGATATGAAACAAACAACAAAAAGATGTGATATCCCCCCCAAATACAAATATTTGTACAAAAAAAAAAAACGGCAGCCAAGCTCTCCTTCAAAGGTCTTCGGCTGTGAATGCTGTGAGATATAGAACTAGAAGTTGAGCTAAGCATTTCATTCTTTCTCCCTAGTTTAACATTGTAAAGAAGTTAGATCATTTTGCCTGTTAATAAGCGCAAAGCCAACCATTTTCGAGGTACAAAAAGGAAAAATTTTTAAACTGGAATCGTAAAAAAATTACTTGGCTATTGACTTTTTAGAGTTTTCGTAATAAGCCAAATTCAATGGCCAAGTATTTTTTTTTATGATTTTAAGTTTTTTTCAACAGTTTTACTTTTTTTACCACGAAAATAGTAGGCTTGGCGCTTGTCAACAGGCAAAATAATCTTACTTCTTTTCAATGCGAAACTAGGGAGAAAGAATGAAATGCTTGGCTCAATTCTATATCACCCAGCATTTACAGCCGAAAACATTTGAAGGAGAGCTTGGCTGCCGTTTTTTACAACTTTTTGTATTTAAGGGGGATTATAATAACTTCGTTATAGAGATGAGATACATGGACATAAGAGAAATGCTGGGTGTACATAGTTGAGATGGTAAGGACATATGAAACGAATGTTAGAAGATACACCCCAAAGAATGTATGAAATAAGCAAAAATAAGACGGGGACTCCAAAGAAGAGATGGATGGATATCATAGCAAAAGACCTAAAGGCAATATGAGAGAGCTAAGAAGATGAAGAAGGTAACGAAAGCTGACCCCGCCAGCCAAAAACCCGGGCAGCGGAAAACAGCGATAGAAAATAATGAGGACTGTACTTACAATATCAACCTTTTGGCCTCCAGCGACACGGAAAGATCAAAGCGACCCGGGAAGTTCAAACCTCTCCGCTGTTGTATGTCAAGCATCATACTGACGTCTGAGTCGTCGAATGGCATCGTCGCAGTCAACATGATGAAGAGGACGCAGCCCAGAGACCAGACGTCGTACATCTTCGGGTTGTAGGGGATGCCCTAGGAACACAACATATTCATCCGGAGAGTTTATTAACCGAAGTGGTCCGAACTAACCCGGTCTGTACCCCTCAAGTGTCAAGCATCATACTGACGTCTGAGTCGTCGTGTGGCATCGTCGCAGTCAACATGATGAAGAGGACGCAGCCCAGAGACCAGACGTCGTACATCTTCGGGTTGTAGGGGATGCCCTAGGAACACAACATATTCATCCGGAGAGTTTATTAACCATAGTGGTCCGAGCTAACCCTGTCTGTACCCCTCAAGTGTCAAGCATCATACTGACGTCTGAGTCGTCGTGTGGCATCGTCGCAGTCAACATGATGAAGAGGACGCAGCCCAGAGACCAGACGTCGTACATCTTCGGGTTGTAGGGGATGCCCTAGGAACACAACATATTCATCCGGAGAGTTTATAAACCATAGTGGTCCGAGCTAACCCTGTCTGTACCCCTCAAGTGTCAAGCATCATACTGACGTCTGAGTCGTCGTGTGGCATCGTCGCAGTCAACATGATGAAGAGGACGCAGCCCAGAGACCAGACGTCGTACATCTTCGGGTTGTAGGGGATGCCCTAGGAACACAACATATTCATCCGGAGAGTTTATAAACCATAGTGGTCCGAGCTAACCCTGTCTGTACCCCTCAAGTGTCAAGCATCATACTGACGTCTGAGTCGTCGAATGGCATCGTCGCAGTCAACATGATGAAGAGGACGCAGCCCAGAGACCAGACGTCGTACATCTTCGGGTTGTAGGGGATGCCCTAGGAACACAACATATTCATCCGGAGAGTTTATTAACCATAGTGGTTCGAGCTAACCCTGTCTGTACCCCTCAAGTGTCAAGCATCATACTGACGTCTGAGTCGTCGTGTGGCATCGTCGCAGTCAACATGATGAAGAGGACGCAGCCCAGAGACCAGACGTCGTACATCTTCGGGTTGTAGGGATGCCCTAGGAACACAACATATTCATCCGAGAGTTTAGAAACCATAGTGGTCCGAACTAACCTGTCTGTAATCCATCAGTGTCAAGCATCATACTGACGTCTGAGTCGTCGTGTGGCATCGTCGCAGTCAACATGATGAAGAGGACGCAGCCCAGAGACCAGACGTCGTACATCTTCGGGTTGTAGGGGATGCCCTAGGAACACAACATATTCATCCGGAGAGTTTAGAAACCATAGTGGTCCGAGTTTAACCCTGTGTGTAACCAAGTGTGGACCCCTAAAATATCATCTTGAGGCGACTGAAAACCTTAAGCTTTTATGTTGAAAATACACGTTTTCATTGTTTCTACTCCCGTCTGGGCACTGGGTAGAATCGGCCCACTGAAAGGCTATGCTAATCGTAAAAGGCGAGAAAAGAGAAAATGTCCATCTTGCAAACATCAGCTAGTACGAGGGGTAGTATATTACTCCCAGAAACTAGAGGTGAGCAATGTAATTCGTCTTTGGGGATACCTCCCCTTTCCAATTGATGACCTCCTCGACGGTGATGACAATGATAAAGACGATGGCAACCGCGACGTGAGAAACTCTTTTTTCCTCCTTCACACTTGGCTGGTTCTGACTAGCATAGGCCCCTCCCTACCATATCCCCTAGGCTACAGTGGCGCATTATGACCTCTAAGGTTGACGCGCCCTTATTCCAAATAAAGTAAACCGCTTTTTCTACACACATTTTTAACAATCATCTCTATATAATTTTTTCTCTTTGTCATATTATCTATACTCTTCATCATCAATGCTGGCCCCCTTTGTATCTATCTCCACCGCCGTTATTGCTTTTCAGGCAAGGTTATTTTATAATTTTTGTAAGAAGCCTGCCCAGGGAGCAATTCATACCCCTCTTCAAGCTTCTAACTAGGTATGTTGCGGATAGGACAATTGTGAAACCTTGCATACGCACTATCAACTGTGGAAATCTCGAAAAAAACATCAGTCAGGATTGCCGGTCTCGACAGGATTAGAAACCGGGACCACCCGAATCAGTGTAGGTTTCCGGCCAGGTTGTAGGCGTACATGATTATGACCTTGTAATTAATTTTGGTTTTCGTTAAACGGGCTCTGTGGCGCGAATAATAAACTTTGCTATTTAAGCGCCCTATAGTACTGCTAGTAACTAAGTAAGAAACTAGCTAAAATTTGCCGACCAAGACAATTTTGAATTTACATTAACATTGTATTAGTGTAGTGTCGCGGATGAATGCTCACCTGCAGTATCTCAGGCGCCGCGTACGCCGCGCTGCCGCAGAAAGTTTCGCTCAAGAGACGGCGGCCATCTTGGTCTCGGCACCACCGCGCGAACCCGAAGTCTGCCAGCTTGACCCAGTCCTTGCCTGCCATCAAGATGTTCTCGCACTTGAGGTCGCGGTGGCTGATGTCCATTGAGTGGAGGTAGTCGACAGCAGACACCAGCTGCCTGGAACACGTGACCTTCTTAAAGGAATTGTTTCGGTTTGCATAACAAGCTTCTCAGAAGATGCCTTAATTCAATTCAAGAACAATACAACAAAATCCAGGTCGCTGAGACTTATGGAACTCAAATAATCACGCTTTTACTAAAGCCTTGCATATCGCGTAGGCCGCCTATGGTGACGTCACTGCAGGGCTACCTGTTAGGCTGGCTCCAGCCGAGGAAAGCCCCACTCAAGCTCGCTGCCGGCGAGCCACACTCCTAGGGGTGGCATTGCCGCCCTGACACTTCTAAAAACCGATTTTACATGTTATGTTACAATTCCACTGTTTCTGAAAACTAGCTAAATAAAAGTCTTTATAGTTGGATGAGCGTAGCGAGTGAAGCGAAGAATTCAATTTCACTGACCCCCCAAAAAAAATTAGCTCGGGTGTTTTTAGTTTTTTTATTTTTTATTATTTTTTTCTGTTTGTTTGCCCTCTACCGGGCAAACGGCATATGCGATCTTGATGAAAATTGGAGGGAACCTTCGAAATCTCTTAACTTAGACTTGCCACGTTTTTGGGTACAATCGAAGAAATATTTTTTTATGAATATCGTACTTTTACGATTTTTTCGATTTTTAGAGCGATATTTTCGTGACATTTGGGCCGATTCTAACCAACGGGTGGGGCTACAACGTTCATATTTTACATATACATTAAGGTAATGGTTATGTATTGCTTTTTGAAAGAAAAAGTTGAAAAAGTTAGCTAGAAATCATAGAATAAAGGTTTTAATTTGAGATTTTTTAGGTTTATAATAACAATTAACACGTAACAATAGAAACTTGACAACAATCACCTACAATGCTTCCACAAAGCACTTGCAAAGGAAAAGAGGTTCCACGCAAACTAAAAACTTACAAAAAAGCTCATCCATCAACGCGGCGGGACTTTAGCGTTTTCCTAGTATAAAGAATGTAACATTCAACACTTTAGCTAACATGACGTTCCTCATGAATATGTAGTATACTCCCGTATTGTCACCTCTCGATCGCAAAAGACGGCCAAAAGACTCAATCAGATCATCAAAGCTCAGATTTCACATTTTCGATGGTTTATTGTTTGACTTTCTCAATTTCATTAATCGGGAAAAACTGCCGCAGGTGTAATTGATTTACCCTTTTTTAAATTTCTGCATTGATTTCCATAATATTGTTTGACTAGTTAATCATTACGGGCAGTAATAATATTCTTTCCGAAACTAGTGCCGAGTGGGGAGTATAGCTACCACTCTCCGCCTTCGTGTTGTTTTATCTGTCCAGCAGGCGTAGGAACCGGGGTTTGGGGGGGGGGGGGGCAACGTATTTAACTTTACGTGCATTTTTTTTAGTTTTTAGATCGCAGATAGTTGCATGCTGTAAAATATTGTTTTTATTTCAAAAGTGTCTTTATTATTGTGCAAAACTTACTTTAATACACATGATTGTTTAGTTGGGCAATCAATAATTTAAATTTTACGTCCAAAATCAACTAAGTGTATATCCTTCATAAACAAAACGGAAATCCCTTGAGTTGCCATATTTCAGATAAAACATGACGAAATAACAGTATGGTGTAATTTTTTTTTCGCCTTCGGCGAAAAGGTCTCCGGCGGATGGGTCTTTGCCCACGTCCTAACTATCACTCATACCACGGAATCTGCTAGTATATCCCCCCCCCTTTCCCCGATAACTTTCAAAACGTTCATACGCGCCTCCAGCACGGGACGCCCTCTCGCCCCTATTCCGGAAGCAACAGAATTCCAATGTCAAGTCAAGTCACAGAACATAATTTAATTTTAAAATAAAATCGCAACATTCATCATCAGACACCACATAACAAATGTTTTGATAAACACATTGCTAAAACTCGTTAAAATACTTTAATCACACTCTTGGGAATCGAAAAGTTTTCCGGGGTGCCCACATTGGCTGGGAGGCCTCATATATTTCAACGAAAGATCGTTTACCCTTAAATAATTTTTGGATGACACCACTGGGGCGGACAAATGTAATCTCGCTTACGTTGAAAAAATTCCTAGAACCGGCCCTGAGCACAGATATATAAGTATTAATACGTGAGACACAGATTGAGTTAGTCAATAAAACACGAAACAGTAGTTTTGAAAGTAACTATGTTATTATTACAACTTACACACAGGCTGACACAAAGTTAAACATTTCCACTAAAAACTCGCTCATAATGTCAAATTAAAACACTAGTGCTAATAACTAAAATCACGTGACATAAACGATGATCAGCGCTGGTATAAATATAAATATAAATTCTCGTAAACGGTGAACTGAAGAATTCGGACCTTCGGACCGTGCCCAGCACTGACGTCACAACTTCTTCGCGCGGGTTGAAAAGAAAGCCCCGTACGACCCACACCGCACCCTCAAGAGGCATTTTTTGCAAATCGGACAATGCCATTAAGCTCGAGACTCTGATGTCGGGAGGTAGCGGGTTCGAATCCCGTCGAGATCGGCAATCCTGACTGTAGGTTTGTCACGAGGTTTTCCTCAAGGTCTAAATCCTCTTAACTAGGAAAACGCTAAAGTCCCGCCGCGTTGATGGATGAGCTTTTTAAAGTTTTTAGTTTGCGTGGGATATCTTTACTTTTGCAAGTGCTTTGTTTTGCTGCCTACGCATTGTAGGAGATTGTTGTCAAGTTTCTATTGTTACCTGTCAATTGGTATTATTAACCTTAAAAAACTTAAGCTTTATTTCTATGGATTCTGGCTAACTTATCCAACTTTTTCCTTCAAAAGGTACAACATCACCATAACCTTAATGTCCATGTAAAATATGAACGTTGTAGCATAACCCGTTTGGTCAGAATTGGCCCAAATGGCACGAAAACATAGCACAAAAAATTTAAAAAACTTGCATTAAAAGCTTTATTTCTATCGATTCTGGCTAACTTTTTCAACTTTTTCTTTCAGAAAGCAATACATCACCATGACCTTAATGACCATTTGAAATATTAACGTTGTAGCCCCACCCGTTTGGTCAGAATCGGCCCAAATGTCACGAAAATATCGCACTAAAAATCGAAAAAAATCGTAAAAGTACGATATTCAAGAGAAATATTTCTTCGATTGTACCCAAAACCGTAGCAAGTCTAAGTTCAGAGATTTCGAAGGTCCCCTACAATTTTCATCAAGATCGGATATGCCGTTTGCCCGGTAGAGAGCGAACAAACAGACAGACAGGAAAAAAAAAAAAACACCGGAGCTAAATTTTTTGGGGGCTCGGCGAAATTGAAGTCTTCGCTTCGCTCATCCAATCAGCCCTCGGACATCCCTTCACAACTAAATTCATCCCTCACAAGGAAAACGCTTAAGTCCCGCCGCGTTGATGGATGAGCTTTTTAAAGTTTTTTGTTTGCGTGGGATATCTTTACTTTTGCAAGTGCTTTGTTTTGCTGCCTACGCATTGTAAGTAATTGTTGTCAAGTTTCTATTGTTTCTTGTTAATTGGTATTATTTACCCTAAAAAACTTATATTAAAAGCTTTATTTCTATGAATTCTGGCTAGCTTTTTCAACTTTTTCTTTCAAAAGGTACTACATCACCATAACCTTAATGTCCATGTATAATATGAACGTTGTAGCCCCACCCGTTTGGTCAGAATTGACCCAAATGGCACGAAAATATCGTACAAAAAATCAAAAATCTTATATTAAAAGCTTTATTTCTATAGAATCTGGCTAACTTTTTCAACTTTTTCTTTCAGAAAACAATACATCATCATTACCTTAATGTACATGTGAAATATGAACGTTGTAGCCCATTCGTTTGGTCAGAATCGGCCCAAATGTCACGAAAATATCGCACTAAAAATCGAAAAAAATCGTAAAAGTACGATATTCATGAGTAATATTTCTTCGATTGTACCCACAAACGAAGCAAGTCTAAGTTCAGAGATTTCAAAGGTCCCCTCAAATTTTCATCAAGATCGGACATGCCGTTTGCCCGGTAGAGAGCAAACAAACAGACAGAAAAAAAAAAAAAAAAAAAAAAAACACTCTAGCTAAATTTTTTAGGGGGTCGGTGAAATTAAAGTCTTCGCTTCGCTCATCCAATAATATGAACGTTGTAGCCCAACCCGTTTGGTCAGAATTTGCCCAAACGGCACGAAAATATCGCACAAAAAATCAAAAAACTTATATTAAAAGCTTTATTTCTATCGATTCTGGCTAACTTTTTCAACTTTTTCTTTCAAAATGTACTACATCACCATAACCTTAATGTCCATGTTTAATATAAACGTTGTAGCTTAACCCGTTTGGTCAGAATTGGCCCAAATGGCACGAAAATATCGCACAAAAAATCGAAAAAAATCGTATAAGTACGATATTTTATGAGAAATATTTCTTTGATTGTACCCAAAAACGTGGCAAGTCTAAGTTCAGAGAAAACGAAGGTCCCCTCCAATTTTCATCAAGATCGCATAATGCCATTTGCCCGGAATTGTGCAAACAAACAGACAGACAGACAGAAAAAAAAAAAAAAAACCCGAGCTAAATTTTTGGGGGGGTCAGTGAAATTGAAGTCTTCGCTCCGCTCATCCAATTAATTTTTAAATTCGTTGGTTTTATTTGTAAAAATAACTGGAAGAGCGTATTAAAGTCTTGAATTTCACTGACCCCCCAAAAAATTAGCTCGTTTTTTCTGTTTGTTCGCTCTCTACTCTGGGCACACGGCATTTGCGATTTTGATTAAAATTGGAGGGGACCTTCGAAATCTCTGAACTTAGACCTGCCACATGGTTATATTGAAGAAATATTTCTCATGACTATCGTTCTTTTTCGATTTTTTCGATTTTTTGTGCAATTTTTTCATGACATTTGGGCCGATTTTGACCAAACGGGTGGGGCTACAACGATCATATTTTCATGGTTTGTAAAAATAACTGGAAGAGCGTATTAAAGTCTTGAATTTCACTGACCCCCCAAAAAATTAGCTCGTTTTTTCTGTTTGTTCGCTCTCTACTCTGGGCACACGGCATTTGCGATTTTGATTAAAATTGGAGGGGACCTTCGAAATCTCTGAACTTAGACCTGCCACATGGTTATATTGAAGAAATATTTCTCATGACTATCGTTCTTTTTCGATTTTTTCGATTTTTTGTGCAATTTTTTCATGACATTTGGGCCGATTTTGACCAAACGGGTGGGGCTACAACGATCATATTTTCATGGTTTGTAAAAATAACTTGAAGAGCGTATTAAAGACTTGAATTTCACTGACCCCCCAAAAAATTAGCTCGTTTTTTTCTGTTTGTACGCTCTCTACTCTGGGCACACGGCATATGCGATTTTGATTAAAATTGGAGGGGACCTTCGAAATCTCTGAACTTAGACCTGCCACATGGTTATATTGAAGAAATATTTCTCATGACTATCGTTCTTTTTCGATTTTTTCGATTTTTTGTGCAATTTTTTCATGACATTTGGGCCGATTTTGACCAAACGGGTGGGGCTACAACGATCATATTTTTAAGGGTATGGAGATGTAGTACTTTTTGAAAGAAAAACTTGAAAAAGTTAGCCAGAATCCATATAAATAAGGGTTTTAATATAAGTTTTTCGAGGTATATTTGTACATTATTAACAAGTAACGATAGAAACTTCACAACAATCACCTACAATGCGTTCAAAAAGCACTTGCGAAAGTAAAGAGATCCCACGCATACTGAAAATTTACAAAAAAGCTCATCTATCAACGCAACTAAAAAAAGCGTTCGCGAAGCGGCCTAGTAATGATAAAACAAAGCTTGTACTCACTTGAAGAGATGAATGCACGAGTTCTCCGAGAGAGCGCCCTTGGTGCGTACGAAGTCCAGCAGGTCGCCCTTCTCACAGATGTCCATGAAGATAAAGAGTCTCTCGTCCACCTCGATTATGTCCAGGGTCTGCACTATGTTCGGGTGACGGATGCTGCGTATTATACTAACCTGCAACAGAGAGACAGTGTTGGCGCGAACTCTGGTTCGGGAGGTCCCGTCGAGGCCGGCAGTTTTTCCCGAAGTTTTCCCATTCGTAATGGATACCTTCGTTGCAATGACGGCTCCGACGTCAGCCTCATCTTTGATGCATATCCTTAGATCATACGTATTAATTAATGTCCATGTCAAAAGTGTCATTCATGTATAGAGCAGGAACCGCGCGCAACATAGGTAACCATTGGACATATCCGGTATTGAAGAAGATTGGTATTGACAAAAGACTTAATTAATTAAAAGTCGGAATATCACCACTAGACCGATTTGCAAACGCTTTTCCTAGTCGCGTTGATGGATGAGCTTTTTTGTTAGTTTTTAGTTTGCTTTACTTTAGCAAGTGTTTTTTGAACGCATTGTAGGTGATTGTTCTCTAGTTTGCTAACTTTTCCAACTTTATCTTTCAAAAGGTGCTACATCACCATAACCTTAATATCCATGTAAAATATGAACCTTGTACCACCTGTTTGGTCAGAATCGGCCCAAATGTCACGAAAATATCGCACTAAAATTCGAAAAAAAATCGTGAAGGTACGATATCTGTAAGAAATATTTCTTCGATTGTACTTAAAAACGTGGCAGGTCTAAGTCAGAGATTTCGAAGGTCCCCTCCAATTTTTATCAAGAACGCATAATATGCCGTTTGCCCGGTAGAGAGCGAACAAACAGACAAAAATACAAACAAACAAAAAACAAAAAAAACAACCGAGCTTATTTTTTGGGGGTCAGTGAAATTGCAGTCTTCACTTCGCTCATCCAATAATATATTTTTAACTAGGAAGCTTCGCAAACGCTTTTTCAGGCGCGTTGTTGGATGAACGTAATTGTTTTTAACTAGGAAAACGCTTAAGTCCCGCCGCGTTGATAGATGAGCTTTTTTGTAAGTTTTTAGTTTGCGTGGGACAACTTTTCCTTTGCATGTGCTTTTTGAATGCATAGATGTGATTGTTGTCAGGTTTCTATTGTAACTTGTTAATTGTTATTAAAAAACTCAAAAAACTCATATTAAATCCTTTATTTCTATGGATTCCGGCTAATTTTTTCAACTTTTTCTTTCAAAAGGTACTACATTACTAAAACCATAATGTCCATGTGAAATATGAACGTTGTAGCCCCACCAGTTTGGTCAGAATCGGCCCAAATGTCACGAAATTATCGCACTAAAAATCGAAAAAATCGTAAAAGTACGATATTCATGAGAATTTTTTCTTCGATTGTACCCAAAAACGTGGCACGTCTAAGTTTAGAGATTTCGAAGGTCCCCTCAAAATTTCATCAAGATCGCATGTCGTTTGCCCGGAATCGTGCGAACAAACAGACAGAAAAACAAACAAAAGAAAAAAAACAAAACACTGGAGCTTAATTTTTTGAGGGGTCAGTGAAATTGAAGTTTTCGCTTCGCTCATCCAAAAATCGCATTTACGCTTTTTTTTTTTGTTTTTTTTTTGTTTTTGTTGTTTGTTTGCACCTCCCAAAATGCTACGGATCTTTTGATGATATTTGAGGGGACCTTCGTAATCACTGAACTTAGACTTGCTACGTTTTCGGGTACGATCGAAGAAATATTTCTCATGAATATCGTACTTTTACGATATTTTTCGATTTTTAGCGCGATATTTTCGTGACATTTGGACCGATTCTGACCAAAAGGGTGGGGCTACAACGTTCATATTTCACATGGACATTAAGGTTATGGTAATGTATTGCTTTTGGAAAGAAAAAGTTGAAAAAATTAGCCAGAATCCATAGAATATAGGTTTTAATATGAGTTTTATGCTGTTTATAATAGCAATTAACAAGAAACAATAGAAACTTGACAACAATCACCTACAATGCATTCAAAAAGCACTTGCAAAAGAAAAGTGGTCCTACGCAAACTTAAAACTTACAAAAAAGCTCATCGATCAACGCGGCGGGACTTAAGCGTTTTCCTTGTCACAAGAAATAATTATTCGACTACGCTCAAATTTCACACGAATACATTAATTTTTAAAATTAAGGTTCTGTGAAAAAATTACTCGGAAAACGCTAAAGTCCCGTCGCGTTGATGGATGAGCTTTTTTGTAAGTTTTTAGTTTGCGTGGGATCTCTTTACTTATAAAGTGCTTTTTGAACGCATTGTAGGTGATTGTTGTCAAGTTTCTATTGTTACTTGTTAATTGTTATTAAATACAAAAAAAAACTTAATTTAAAACCTTTATTTATATGGTTTCTGGATGATGTTTTCAACTTTTGCTTTAAAAAAGCAATACATCACTATAACCTTAATGTCCATGTAAAATATGAACGTTGTAGCCCCACCCGTTTGGTCAGAATTGGCCCAAACGTCACGAAAATATCGCACTAAAAATCGAAAAAAATCGTAAAAGTACGATATTCATGAGAATTTTTTCTTCGATTGTACCCAAAAACGTGGCACGTCTAAGTTCAGAGATTTCGAAGGTCCCCTCAAAATTTCATCAAGATCGCATGTCGTTTGCCCGGAATCGTGCGAACAAACAGACAGAAAAACAAACAAAAGAAAAAGAACAAAACATTGGAGCTTAATTTTTTGAGGGGTCAGTGAAATTGAAGTTTTCGCTTCGCTTGCTACTCTCGCTACGCTCATTCAATTACATGAGGATAAAGCATGTAGGTGTTAAGTCAAACAAATAAAGTTTTGAAAAGTCGAAAAAATCGTAAAATTGCGATTTTCATGCGAAACAATTTTTCGATTACGCTCAAATTTCACACGAATAAATTAATTCGTAAAATTAAGATTCTGTGAAAAAATCCGGGTTGTTCACCCATGGACCGACCTGCCGCCCGCCCTTAAAAAACTGCCCAGTGAGTTATTTCCCTTCCCTGTGCAAGGATCACTTGTTGTGTCACTTGATCACAGCCAGGCTCTTAACGCTACGAGTAATTCTACATAGATTTTTAAGTGTTTTAGCAAAATATTTGCTAGCGTCAACGCCGTTTCTTGTTGTTGAATATATTAATAACAATAAACGATAAAATTTATAAATATATAAACTAGGAAAACGCTTAAGTCCCGCCGCGTTGTTGGATGAGCGTAATTGATGCATTGAGCTGCCATGTGTTATGCGAATTTTCTGTTGTTCTGTGAAAAAATCATTACTAAGTTGAAGATATTTTTAAAATTAAATTAAATAAAAAATTAACTTAATTTTTTTTAAAATTAATCATAATTTTAAAAAAGGAAAAAAATCGTAATATTGAAATTTTCAAAAGAAATAATTATTCGATTGCGCACAAATTTTACACGAATATATTAATTCATAAAATTAAGGTTCTGTAAAAAAATCATTACAATCGGATAAAGCATGTAGGTGTTATTCGCTGGAGAAATTTTAAAAATTGAAAAAAGTCGTAAAATTGCGATTTTCAAAAAAAAAAGTTTTTTGATAACGCTCAAATTTCACATGAATATATCAATTTATAAAATTAAGGTTCTGTGAAAAAATCATTACAATCTAACAAAGCATGTAGGTGATGTAAGCCGAAGAAATTTTAAAAAAATCGAAAAAAATCGTAAAATTGCGATTTTCATGAGAAATAATTTTTCGATTGTGCTCAAAAACGTGGCAGTTCTAAGTTCAGAGATTTCGAAGACCTTCATAAAATTTCATTGCAATCGGAGTATCGGTTTAGCCGGAATCGTGCTAACAAACAGACAAAAATACAAAAAAAAGAAAGAAAAAAAAACATTCCGGATTTTTTCTCCAGGGACCCAAGTTTTGAATCAAAACGTCGATAATTTTTCGACGTTTTGAGTGGTCACGTGGTCTGATAACGTCGATTTCCTCAAAAAGCTAGTTTTGAAATCAAAACGTCTATTTTTTGACGTCCCACAACGTCTTTTTCTACCCACGGGAAAATAGCTTGTGGGACATGCGTGGGATGATGCTTTTTGACGTTACGCCCTCTCAATATAATATACTCGTTCGTCCTAAGCATGTTTATACAAGGCTGTGGTTAAATTCGAACACTTGGGACTTGGCATTTGGCGCTAGGCTATTACGATGTATTTGGCATTTTCAATTTATAAATAAACTAATTAATCTTGATTTCATGGCCCCACACTAGGGTAAGGCCTAGGCCCTACATCAAATTAGGGCTACTTAGGTCGAAAGCGTATTAATAGGCTAGGCCTAGTGCCTTGGACCTAGGGCCGCCTTGGCCCCTAGCTCTTGTCAACATTCGTCACGACACCTCGCGTTTTATTTATCTTTTAGAATGCATGCGAGTTATTTTCACGACGCATCTTTGTTATTTTTATGCTATGAAATGTTGAGTTTTGCCGATTTAAATCGTGTATTGATGAAATAAGATCTTCTTGTTGTTCAAATGCAATGTTCATTGTATTTTATTGGTTATGTTCGGCACTACGCTGGGAGAACGTAAACAAACAAGGAAATGCAAAGACATTGGATAAACATGTAATATGTATGTTAGGCCTATCTTTGTCTAAGGTCTTTGGGTGTACGGGCATAGAATACTCGTATTTGATTGGTTCAGAATTCGGCAATGTTCGGCTAGCGGGAGAGATAGCTGACGGGAAGAACAGCAAAGCAAGTTTATCTCACAACGTCAGTAGAAAGATTCAAAACTAGCATTTCATTCAAACCACAAAAAATCGACGTTATCAAGTGACGTTATGATAGTGACGTTTTGATCAAAACGCTTATTTCAAAACTTGGGTCCCAGTGTAGTGAAATGGAATCTTCGCTTCGCTCGCTACGCTCATCCAATAAAGTACAAGACTCTGATTCGGGAAGTCATGGTTGTCTATTTACTAAGTGTCAGCGACAGCGACAGCGACAGCGACAGCGACAGCGACAGCGACAGCGACAGCGACAGCGACAGCGACAGCGACAGCGACAGCGACAGCGACAGCGACAGCGACAGCGACAGCGACAGCGACAGCGACAGCGACAGCGACAGCGACAGCGACAGTGGCAACTGTAGTTTGTAGCTATAGAGAAGCTATACAAACTTATAAGCTGTGTATTGGCAACAACACATTTAACATTTTAGGTTAGTATAATTACTATTTAGTATTTTACATGGTATGATGAAAATTCTAGGTGGCAGTTTTCACTTGTTCTTCTCCCTAAAGTTGGCGATGATCGACTATTGTCACTTAGGTTGTCGCAGTTACTGTCGCAGTCACTTTTAATAATTTGAGCCCCAGGCCCCCCCCCAAAGGGTCTATTTTCCAACTCGTCAGACAATAGTCGATCGGCAGCGACCACTTTGTAAATACAACTAGGATGCTTCGCAAACGCTTTTTCAGGCGCATTGTTGGATGAGCGTAATTGGTAGTTGGTACATTGAACTGCCATTTGTTATGCCTATTTACTGTTGTTCTGTGAAAAAATCATAACTTAGTCGAAGACATTTTAAAAAAACGAAAAAATGGTAATTTTAACAATGAAAACAAAGTAAAATTGCGTTTTTTGTGAGAATTGTTTTTCGAATGCGCTCAAATGTCACACCAATATATAAGTTCATAAAATTAAGTTTCTGTGAAAAAATCAGTACAATCGGATAAAGCATTGTAGGTGTTATTAGTCTAAGAAATTTTAAAAAATCGAATAAAACCCTAAAATTGCGATTTTCATGATAAATAATATTTCGATTGCGCTCAAAATTCACACGAATATATGAATTAATAAAATTAAGGTTCTGTGAAACAATAATTACTATTAAATAAAGCATGTAGGTGTAATAAGTCGAAGAAATGTTTTAAAAATCGAAAAAAATCGTAAAATTGCGATTTTCATGAGAAATAATTTTTAATTGCACTCAAAATCGTGGCAGTTCTAAGTTCAGAGATTTCGTAGGCCTCCATAATATTTCGTCGCAATTGGAGTAGGTATTGGTTTAGCCGGAATCGTGACAGACACACAATAATACAAACAGAAAGAAAGAAAAAAAAAACATTCCGTATTTTTTTTTCTCCAGTGTAGTAGAATGGAATCTTCGTTTCGCTCGCTACGCTCATCCAATAATGCATGTGACAACAAGTTGATCGACAGTGACAACTAATTAAATATTGAACCCCAGGTCTAACGTTTACTTCACGGGAATGCAATAATATCAATACTGTAGCGCTAAGCATCTTTTCGCTGTTGATCGACGTCGTTTAAGGCTGTTTCACCCGATTTTTCCATTTTCTAAAATATGCAACTATTTGTAAAATATAGAAGCCTTAATAAAAGTGAAACCTGGCACTATAACGCTCAAAAACTAATTTTTCTGACCGGGCACACGGCAAATATGGCATCTTCAAAATAGTTTCAAATTGCAATTAATTTTATCTAGCACATCGTTCAATGTAGATAGTTGTGTTTCTGTAACATTAATGTTTGACTGTTATTCTTGAACTTAACAAAGAGAAAATATGGGATTTTTGAAACCTTGTCCCCTGTGAATTTTTCCGTTTTCCGGTACAAAGTGAAAAAAAATACTGGTTATCTAAACAATTCGTGGAACATACCAAATTGTAAAATCCCACGTTTTCTCTTTGTTAAACTTAAGAAAAACAGTCAGACATTAATGTCACAGAAACACTACTATCTACGTTGAACGATGTGCTAGATATTTAACTTTAAAAACTAATTTGAAGATGCAATATTGGCCGCGTGCCCGATCAGAAAAATAATTTATAAAATCGTTTTCGTGTTTTAATAGTGCCACGTTTCAATTTTATTCACAACATTTTAACAAAGTTGCATATTTAAAAAAATGGATCCCATTACGAATGCAAGACATTGTCCTTTTACACAGCCTATTCACAACTACCATCTTCGATGTACCGTAGTTACACAATTAGCATGCAATAATTGTCCCTTGGTAGGTTTCTCGCCAGAATTAAAAACAAACAAAACAAATTGATTTGATTGGATATTGCTTAACGTCTCATATTTATGCAACTTGGCTAATCGAGACGAAGGGAGGGACGTAAGGGATGACGCGGGGGGACAAGGGGTGGACAGGCCTGTGCTGGTCAGAACCAGCCACAAACGTATGGGGAGGGCAGGGGTTCCCCCACGTCGTGGTCGTTTCCGTCTATGTCATCAACCGTCCGTGTTGACATTGTCGTCGCCTTCGGGGAGGTAGTCAAAGGGAAGGGGAAAGTCCCCGACGACGACCCAGAGCTCGCCATTAATTTCAGGGAGAAAACCTCCTCTAATCACGGGCCAAACCACGAGAAGGTTGCGAGTTGGAATTTGATGGCCCACAAACAAAACAACAAACATCAACTGCCAGAGCTTGCCTTTAGTTTCGGCTAGTAAAATACTTCCCTACTTGCTCAGTCATAGCTGATGTTTGCGAGAGTAACTGTGCCTCTTTTCTCGCCGTGAAGTATCGGAAGAGGAATAAGCCTCTACTATACCCCCGGAGAACACTGGGGATTTTTTATATTGTCAAGGTCAATGGCTAGGCCAAGTCAAGGTCAATGCTTACCTCTCTTGGCAGGAACTTGAGAATGTAGTCGTCCGACGCTTTGCGCTTGTTGACTATCTTACAGGCGATTTTCTGCGACTTTCCGTTAGGGTAGTGTTTCGAGGCCGCTTTTACCTACATAACGATACAATACACGACAACGTTATCAGGCCTACTAATCAAATATAGGCCTACATCGAATAGGCTACACTTCAATAAAGAGTAAAGACCAATCAACGTTCGTGGTCAAAGCTTCACTCTAGGACGAGAATGGCCCTTATAGCTGCATGGTTTTGGCTATATTACGTGGACTCGGGATACAATCGGATACTGGAGCTGGGTCTCTAACTAACTACACTATGGCCTATGCATGAGCACATAGGCTAGTTCTGTAGATAGCCTTTTGGTTAAGAGTCTGCGAAAATTGATTTAGCCTATGCTTTTATAAATTTAACTGTCATCGTGATAGGCCTAAGGTACCTCCTCTTGTAGACCAAGGATAGGCTTTTTAGACATAGGCCTGCCACCTTTTCCTTAACAAAATTTGGGGCAATTCTAATTGGGGCCCGGTATTACTTTTTAGTTAACTCGCTTCACATATTCCCAAATATATTAGCCTAAATTTTACAAAAAAGCAACATTTTTACTTGTTGTTTTAGGATTTGTTAAAACCAAAAGTCACTTCGTTTTTTTACGATTTTCAAATAAGCCTAATCCTATAGGCCTAGGCCCTACATTTTGTTTTGAAATGGATTCAGTGACTGGTCCATAAAATCAAAAATAGGCTACGAATTAAAACTTTTATGTTGCATGTGGACTGTGGAGCGAGTTAATTCAAAAATAACCCTGGGCCGCACTTAGCATTGCCCCAAAGTTAGTTGACTCTCTGGCCTAGGCCTAGGCCCTAGAGGATGTGGAACTCTGAACCAACTACGGCTAGGGGGAGAAGTTCTTTTGCCGTTATCGTCTTTGCCATAGTTCATATCATCGTTGTTTATGTCGTCGTCGGGGAGGTCGTCGAGGGGAAAGGGAGCTTCAAAGTGACCTGGCTTTCCTCCTTGAAGCTTGGTTTACCTATCCCATTGATATTAAACCCCTATAGTAGGCTAGATTAGCAGTCTCCTATACCTCCGCACAGGCGCGAGCGTAACAAATTGAAGACTCAACCGGCCCATTTCAAGATGGCGATTTGGTGTTTTAATTTATGCTTTTTTAATGCAATAAAGTATTTTACTGGATTGTTTGATATGGTTTTAGCTTGTGCAGCATGGTATTAAACAAAAGAAACAATACGAAGTGATTGCATAAGGGAATTTAGTAATCATTTGGTGTTAAAGGCTAGTATGCTTACCTGTCAACCTGGCGGCAATCTTGAGAACTATTTGGCCACAAATCGCTCCCATTTGATTAACATGTAAACTGTCATTTTAAGATGGCTTCTAATTGTACCGGAAGTGGACCACCGACTGCTGGTCTAGCCAATTATATAGGATGTCTATGACCTATCCCATCCAACACTGTGAAATTAACTAATGAGTAGGCATAGGACCTTTCTGAATAGTGGAAAACCTTAGGTCTTGGTCTCGATCTACGTCACGAATTACGTCATCAATCACCCAGTTTCATCCGTGACGTCACAAGTAGCTTCTAATAGTCACGCACACAATCGAGACTGATTGAAATCAAGTAATAAGAATAAGAATCGAAAGTGCACTCATCTCCCGAGGCCGCCATGTTCTAGTAATGAGAATGACACTAGTGTGGTATTTTCAACGAGACCAAGCAATAAGTAATAATACCAAGTAATGAGACCAAGAACAGAAATCAGAAACGTCCCTAGTATACTGGATAGACCTCGGTCGCAAACTTTTTGACAGCCAGTGGTCAGTCGCACACAACATATTAATAGGCCTACTACAACGGTTGCGATCCTGATTGCGATATCCGTTTTGCTTTCTTGACAGGTCATAGGTCTAGGCCTTCCACGTGAAGGTTGACTATGCACTACTCCTAGCCCAACGATTACGAACCTACCTTACAGTAAGATCCTTCCCCTATCGTCTTCCCAATATAATAACCACAATTCCGAAGTGTCTCGTCAACTTTGTCCGTGCCGGCAACGCCATGGAAGTGACGAACTTTGATGGAAGACAGAGTTGGAAAAGGCATTTTAGTATAAAGTTGTCACTGATTTCAAAATATTGTTTTTTTCTCGTTCTGCTCTCTTCCTCATTTAGTATGAGTGACTGAAATTTGTTAAAATGTAGCTTATTTTACCGTAAAAAATCTCATGACCAAATAAATACGTTTCTGTCCAAGAAAACTTGACCAAGAATGTCAGAAAGGGCAACAAGAGACAACTAAATGGTAAATAAACAAATGAGGGCCAACAATAAAAAGCAAGCTTTTATCTCATCTTTAGCTGGCTATGAAATTTATTGGATGAGCGAAGCGAAGACTTCAATTTCACTGACCCCCCAAAAAATTTAGCTCGGGTGTTTTTTTTTTGTTTGTTTGTTTGTTTGTTTGTTTTTTTTGTTTTTCCGTCTGTTTGTTCGCTCTCTACCGGGCAAACGGCATATGCGATCTTGATGAAAATTTGACACGACCTTCGTTTTCTCTGAACTTAGACTTGCTACATTTTTGGGTACAATCGAAGAAATATTTCTCATGAATATATCGTACTTTTACGACTTTTTTTCGATTTTTAGTGCGATATTTTCGTGACATTCTGGCCGATTTTGACCAAACGGGTGGGGCTACAACGTTCATATTTTACATGGACATTAAGGTAATGGTGATGTATTGCTTTCTGAAATAAAAAGTTGAAAAATTTTGCCAGAATCCATAGAATAAAGGTTTTAATATGAGTTTTTTTATTTTTTGTGCGATATTTTCGTGCCATTTGGGCCAATTCTGACCAAACGGGTGGGGCTACAACGTTCATATTATACATGGACATTAAGGTTATGGTGATGTAGTACCTTTTGAAAGAAAAAATTGAAAAATTTAGCCAGAATCCATAGAAATAAAGCTTTTAATACAAGTTTTTTTACGGTAAATAATACTAATTGACAAGAAACAAAAGAAACTTGACAACATTCACCTACAATGCGTAGGCAGCAAAACAAAGCACTTGCAAAAGTAAATATATTCCACGCAAACTAAAAACTTTAAAAAGCTCATCCATCAACGCGGCGGGACTTTAGCGTTTTCCTAGTTTATATCCATGTCGTGCATTTTATATTTGAACCCGGACAAAATTAGGAAAAACATGATTTTTTCAGGATCTTAGACAAGTGAGCGCAGCGAAACGAAGTCTATACTAGGAAAACGCTAAAGTCCCGTCGCGTTGTTGAGCGAGCACCGGTACGTGCAACACGACCCGAGTACGACATTCCCATAATGTTACATACCAACTAGGAAAACGCTAAAGTCCCGTCGCGTTGTTGAGCGAGCACCGGTACGTGCAACACGACCCGAGTACGACATTCCTATAATGGTATATACCAATAAGTCTTTAAGGTCTTGACCGATTTAGCTGAAAATTTTTAAAATAGGAGAGAATGTTGTACTTATTTACCCTGCAAAATTTCATAACGATCGGAACATTTTTTTATTTTCATTTTATTTCCAACGATCGGATTTGTTCAAAAACTATACATTAACCCGCATAGGTGGTATGTACATGTGTGCAAAATTTCAGGTCGATCAGAGAAACGGTGCGACCTGTACCGAAGCAGTAACAGAAAAAAAAAACAGACATTCGAGCCATAAGACTCAAGTGGAGACGCTCGCTACGTTTGCTCAATAACGCTACTCGATCGGGCCTTCTCGTGTCCAATGTCTGTCTGTCCGGTCCCATACGGCCGAACGGCCAAATAAATTGACCTGAAATTTTAAACAAACATCCGTGACCAGGTAATTGAGAACTGCTAACAAAATGAGCACAATCCATTTCGATTTTAACCTACAAGAAATAACCAGGAAGCTTCGCAAACGCTTTTTAGGCGCGAATTGTTGGATGAGCGTAATTTTTTTAACGAAAAAAGCGTAAAATTGCTATTTTCATGAGAAATTATTTTTCAAATGCGCTCATTATTCACGCCAATATATAAAATTCATAGAATCAAGGTTCTGAAAAAAAAAATCATAACAATCGGATAAAGCATGTAGGTGTTAAGTCGAAGAAATGTAAAAAATGCGAAAAATTGCGATTTTCATAAGAAATTATTTTTCGATTGCGCTTAAATTTCACGTCAATATAGTA
Organism: Sweltsa coloradensis; assembly: GCA_024449915.1. Lineage (NCBI taxonomy): Eukaryota > Metazoa > Arthropoda > Insecta > Plecoptera > Chloroperlidae > Sweltsa > Sweltsa coloradensis. Next base: position 1,953 of record JAMZAV010003207.1, on the reverse strand, counting down.
ATTCAAAACATTAGGTCCTGTAAAAATATCATTACAATCGGATAAAGCATGTAGGTGTTATAAGTCAAAGAAATGTTTTAAAAAAGAAAAAAATCGTAAAATTGCCATTTTCATAAGAAATAATTTTTCGATTGCGCTCAAATTTTACACGAATATATTAATTTATAAAATTTAGGTTCTGTGAAAAAAATAATTACAATCGGATAAGATAAAGCATGTAGGTGTTATATGTCGAAGAAATTAAAAGAAAAAATCGTAAAATTGCGATTTTCATCAAACATAATTTTTTGATTACGCACAAATTTCACACGAATATATAAATTCATAAAATTAAGGTTCTGTGAAAAAATCATTACAATCGGATAAAGCATGTAGGTGAATAAGTCGAAGAAATAAAAAAAAAAAAAAAAGGTAAAATTGCGTTTTCATGAGAAATAATTTTTCGGTTGCGCTCAAAAACGTGGCAGTTCTAAGTTTAGAGATTTCGAAGGCCTCCACAAAATTTCATCGCAATTGTTGTATCGGTTTATTTAGGGTGTCTATCGACTGACCTACGCTCGACTGTCACAATTTAACTGTCATAATAACGATTGACCTTAAGACCATATAAAATACATTACACGTTGGTTATAACAGTTGCCCACCTACCAGTTGCACATTATGCCAGTCTTGTAAATTGAATGTAGCCTTTTTGAGTGTGCAACCGTTATAACGTCAACTGACATAGCATTGTTTCTTATGGACGGTCAGTTGCTCAATTGTGAGTCGTTTAAATATATTTTATTTTATTTTTATTTCCTTCCAACTGTTATTTGTGCAACTGTTATAGAAACAACTGCTATAACAACAACTGTCCATAGGCTATTTCATGAGCGAAATGGACTATCTTGTCGATATTATACCAGTTGCTCACTATGACAATCGTTCTAATATTTATTTAATTTAATTTTTAAGGCGAACCTTTTAAAAACTGATATAGTGTGCGACTGTACTAGCAGGCCATATGTTAACGTTGAAAACTCATTTTAAATCCCTCTATGGTAGTTTGTCATTATGTCAGTTGCTCCTGGTTTCGTAAATTATTTTATATTTAAAATAATTATGTGCGACTGCCATAATCTCGATTTTAAAATGAATTTATATAGTGGGGCAACTGTCATAGTGAACAACCGTCATTTCGTGCGACTCTCATTTGCTGATATAGTTCACTCTTTTGCCGCTAGAGCGCTCCTGCATGAAGTTTTGCAAATAAGTACACCTAGAAATACACAGTAACTAATATTGCCAACAAATTGTGTCTGAATAAATCTGTTATTGAGTGCATACTTGAACATTACTAATATTTTATTATATTTGTGAACAATGTACCTCTGTTTGTGTTAAATGCGTACATGCATGGTACTTTAAATGGAAGGATTGAAAGAATAACGGTAAATCACAAGCATTTAAATCAATTACTTATATGAATGCCACTTTTATTGGAGGAGTAATTGCAGTAAGGTTCCAAACAATGTGTATACGTTTAAGTTAATTACATGCAATTGTATAAAACTTTGATTAAAGGTAGTTAAAATAAGGGTGCAATATGTCCTACTTTAATGGGAAGTAGTCAAAGAAAGGTTTCAAGGTGCCCATATACATGTGAATTTTGAATTTATATCGTTTGCCTCCCAGCGGATTATCTTATGTCATTATAAAGCACCACAATGAGAGCCCTCCTATCTGTTATTGTACCCAATGACACAACACGTTGCCCGACGTTTCACACTGACCCACTGGTCGGCGTACGTCCTAAAAATGTGGCCACAATCTCTATAGTGTCGAATACACTGGCAAAATGGACTTACGAATGAAAGTATATTAAGTTGAACTATAGTTGAAGGGAAAATCTATCACTTTTCTTTTGCCATTTTGCGATTTTTGAAACTTGTAGAAAACTGTTAAAAATCGGTA
>JAMZAV010003206.1:0-70418 GCA_024449915.1 Sweltsa coloradensis | reverse complement strand
GTTTCAGTTGTTAAGAAAGCTGTTAGTTTGCACGAGTCACAGTGGGTGACAGTCAGGTTTTCTGAAGTGTTAGCTACTTAACGAGCTGGGCGGAGATACGATTCAGCGCACCGGGATGAAAGAGGAGTATTGTTGTGGTGTGAATACAAATACTTAGTTTGATGCTATGGGAGTGATTACCACGGCAGTAGGATGACATTTTGGCAACTTGCTTGTTCATTAGGGGGGGGAGGTCGATGATGGGTTTAGATTTAGGGAGGGTTAATAGGTGGCTAGAGTCATCAGCATATTGGCTAAGTGCCTAGACTTTTAAAAATACTCTGCACAACCGATCAATATTTCAGACAATAGTATTGCAATATGTTGTTGTTCACCAGAGAACAGCAGGCCTACAACTAGTGTCAGGTCACCAGCTGAACTGACATGGACCTTTGATTTGCTTTTACAGAGTTTAGGCTTTGTTGTATTGCTAAACAAATAATCTTCGAAAACATCAACAGTGCATATTCAATGATGAGGACAGCCGAATGCAATGCAGCTTTGAGGGTATTAGAATGTAATCAAAACAAGCATGTGTTTATCTGGCGCCATGAGATAGTTAGCCCACCACAGCCCACCATGCATCATCTGAAACTCTCGTCATATCTGGGGGGCCCTAGAACGAGAGTGCGCCTAGGCCTAAAAGTGCTACTGGTTATTATGTTTTATAAACTTTATTTTTATATTGTTCTAGAGTAAGGCATGTGATGCTGGTTTGTTTTGTATTGTCGCCTAGGCCAGTTTCAGATCAGCGCCAGCTGGGACGTTGACGCCAACTTGGAAGTTAGGCCATGTTGAACATAAAAGTTGACGGTTGGCGCATTTCTGCAATCGTCAACGTCAATGTTTTTACACATCCAACTTCTAGGTTGGTGTTTGGCATCCAGAGTTGACGCTGATCGTAATTTGGCCCAAATGTTTAAAACCAAATAAAAATAATCTTATTTTATTTTATAAAACTTGTTTATGTATTTCATGATTTGTTAGTATAATATCTTTGTACTTGGTGGTGTAAAACTCGGCGGTGCAACTGGTGCAGTCGAAGCCCCCCAGAGCTCGGGTACAGATTAACTACCCTAGGGCCGATAGAGCCCGGTTCATTGTTTCTACTGTTATCAGTTAGTGAAACGTTTCAAACATGTCCATCAGAATTGATCAATCAACGAATCGCCAAATTTTTTCTCTCGTCATCTACATTTTTAGCTCGGTTGGCTGAGATAAATATATTGAGTCACGAGGCACAACTCGTGAGCGTATAAAGTGACTTAAGTGTTGCATTTCAATGTGCATTTTGACAAAGTAAATACACACATTGTGTAGTCAATATTTCTTAAATACAGTAGTGACGTGAGCGGCGAAAAAACAGTCACTAGGCCTACAGAGTTCCTTTATCATTCGTGTTGTTGGCGACATGCTTGCAAGTAGTTCAATATCCAACCGAGGAGCAGAATGTCCATTTCAAACGTTTCCTCTCTTCTGACGCGGATATATTTGCACAACAATGAATAACAAGACGGCAATTTTCGCATTGTTTAAGTTAACAAATCATAAACCGTGCTAGCGGGCATGATATTAAATCAGTCTTGTCTTTGTGGTGCTTGGATAAAAGCTAGAAGCTCACATTTTAAGAGTCAAGACTCTTTGGAGGCAACTCTAGGCCTACTAGGTAGGCTCCAGGAATGTGTAACTGTCATTCAGATGTCATGTCGGGAAGTCGGTGCAATTTATATTGGCGAGTTAATACTTTGGTTAGATCGTGTGCTAGACAAACAGACAGATAGTAATGAATTATCTTGACGGTAATGTCAAGTACAGAGTACTGGTAAATATGAGGCGGGAGGGGGGCCCACTGGATTTATTTGCACAGGGGCTTAAGTCGATTTGTTACACCACTGAATATATTATGCGTTTTTTTAATGAGATGAATGATTTAGTTATTTACCGTAGTTACTTTGCAGTTGTGAATTGTTACTTACTAGGGATATGAATTCGGTTCCAGTCTCTCACGGATTTGAGTAACACGAATCCGTGAAAGTTAAATACTGTAGAGCCGTTTTGTATAGCCTAACCATAGACGTAATCTGTTGAATCTCCATGGCCAACTAGCAGCACTACTGCAATGAAATGAGGCTAAATAGGGTGTGGGCATGTCCATAACCCTACACTGCCAGGTCAACTACATTCAACTACTGCAATGAAACAATAAAGTTGAACTAAAGGGCAAACAAAGCCACATGGTTGTCTATATAGGACATCCAACCAAGTACTATGTATGTACCATTTTTATATGAAAGAAAAAATCAAGGCCATGGACACTATATAAAAAAAACAGTTTAATTTGTGAGTCACAAATTTTAACTGTTGGATAATTTCCATTGACAGAACTTTTATCATTCATATCAATTTGGAATATAATAGTTTATTTTTGTTGTTCAATTTTACTCAAAATGTACCCAAAGAAGGTTCGAATCCTGTTCGTATTCGGGTAACCCAAGTACCTGATGAATTGCGTTGTCAAGTGTAAATAAATAAAATAATCAAGTGATATTGTTATTATTGACATGCTATTACATAGTGTGTGATCAAGTGATAATACTTATTGTTATTATACTACTAATGCAATAACAAGTACTATATCAGATCTGTTTATGATGTACTTTATTTTTTACTATATTGGCCTCAAAGCAAAAAAATGCAAACAATTTAAAAAAATGTAAAAACGATTATTGTATGACATAAATGTAATTAAATGATTTTGTCTTGTTTGTAATACGTTTTATCGTAATGAAATTAGGTACCGGTATATCAAGACATGCAAGACTATTTTTCTACTGTACCAGCAGCAAGACAAAAAAATCACACACAATTAAAAACAAATCAAGATTACTTAGAAGCCACGTTGATATGTTTGTATTTCTGTAGCCTAGCCATATCCATTATTGGAAAAACAAATGAGGATTGAAGGCTTTCACAGCCTGTGATAATAATCTTAAGACGGTTTTTAGGACATTGTCCTGCGTTAATGAGAGTGTAATAATTATAATACTGCACCTGTGTTGTTGGACGTTTGACGTTTGACAGCTTACAGAGGGCCGCATTGTCTAATGACTGAAGTGATGCCTGGGGATGTTCCTGGATTGAGCTCTCGTCTTTGTGCGTGTGTGCTTGTAGTGGGGGATGAGATTGTGTGTGGGGGGGAGGGGGGGGGGGAAGGGGGGTTGGGGGGGGGGGGTCACAATGGAATGTATGTATGATGGATGTTTCCATGTTGCAATCTTCTGCGTTCTAGCATTTATTGGATTTCCACAGCTTCTTTCACAGCTATTCTTAGCAAAACTTGTGGAGTTGAGGACTCGCGAGTTTGTGGTAATTAGAGACGTTCTCTCGTGCTAATGTTGCCTCTCTTTCAGTGAGCTATGCTATGTGTTTGCTTCTTCTTGTCTCATTGTTCGGCCAGTCTGTCTGGTGACACTTGACCGCACTTGCAGCGAACTTTGTTCACTCCGGAGACCATCATCAGACCTGACGCACATCGGGGCAAAGGTTTAGAGTTCTACTTGGTTGTTGCTTTAGACGCTCTCATCCAGGCACCTAGTTAGTCTTGATACAATGCGGCCCACAGTGCATGTGTTATTACACTCTCATTCATTCAAACCGTCTAGTATTAAATATTGAAAACCAAATAAAAATAACTGTACTGTTATTAGTGACACGTTGTTTATTATACTGTGTGTGATTTGATACGTATTGCTAGTATATCTTGCCATATCTTGCTTACATGATTACCGCGGTAGTCTATATCAATGTTCAACTTTAATAATGGTATATTGTATTGTTCTAGCCGCAAGGCAAAAAAATAAAATGTATTACAAACAAAGTACAAACAAAATTTTTGAGTTATTTATTTGTCATGTTGATATCTTATATAGTTGAAATGAACTTATTACACTGTTGTTGTAAGGGAAACATAGAAGAACAGTGTATGTAATTATCAAGTTCATTTCAACTATTTAAAATATAGTATACCTGTCTCACAAGTTTCCTTTTTTAATTTTGATAATAACTCTTGTTTCTCAATTTGGTTAGTCGTGAAACACTCCCGTAGATGGAATTGTTAATATTTAATACAATTCAGAAGTTAAAAACCCCAATCGGGGTGGATTATTTAACCTCTGAATTGTATTAAATATTAATGTATGTTGTGTTCTTTCCATCCTTGACAAAATAACCGTCCTGTTGTGTTGCTACGAGTTCACGAGTCCTGGAGACCTAGCACCGAAGATACCACAGAGGTCCTTGTCATGTATCCTAGGTTCCTCCGGGGTCTTCCAGGTAGCAAATAGTGTGGCAACCACTCGTCCCATGAGTGAGTTCTATTTAGTGTTCTTTGGAGAGGTTTTCCTGCATTCAGTTGGCATCTAATTGATATGTAATGTGTGGTTGTCAATTGCAGGTACATGTTCACTCTCTAGTCAAAGACTGTTAAAATACGTGTGCAGATTAGATTAGCCGGAAACTAAATCCTAAACTTGCAAATTTAGACGATTTTACAAAAATCCGAAATCAATTTAATCTTTTGATTATTTTTTTGATAGTTGATTTTGTCAAGTAACTCAAAAGAAGATTTCAATAACATCAATCTGTTAAAACTGGCTGCAGGAAGTGAAGCCGTATTGCAGGATCAGGACTGGTATTTCAAACTCTCAACTAATTAACCTCGCCGTCCCTGAAAGCGCCACTAGCTACAACCCAAGTAGCAAGCTACGCCGTATCACCAGACTTCACAAGCATTCAGGTAACGTAACGTCTTGCAATATTATTAATTGTCATACATACTTGGTGTTATTATTTACTACAATTCAGAAATTAAAAAAGTCCGCCCCAACTGGGAATCAAACCACGGATCTCCGGTCTCGTGGTTAAGACGCCTGTTTGGAATGCGGGAGATCCGTGGTTCGATTCCCGGTTGGGGCGGACTTTTTTAATTTCTGAATTGTAGTAAATAATAACAATTACACCCACGGGAGTGTTTCCCAACCAAACCAAATCGAGAAATAAACCCTCGCTCATACCTGCGTAAGGTAATGACATTATAATTAATGTTTGGTGGTCATTTTCAAAGGCAACAGTTTTTTGTTGCAGTACTTTTCCCATCCATTCAGATGTATAATGCAACTACAATTAAGAGGTTAAAATGTACCCGTCCTGATGGTCTAGTGGTTAAGTCGCCTGTCTGGATCGCGGAAGATCCGTGGTTCGATTCCTGGTTGGGGCGGACTTTTTTAATTTCTGAATTAGGGGTAAATAATAGCAATTACACCTACGGGAGTGTTTCCCGATTAACCAAATCGAGAAACACTTGGTGTTGTTTTAACACTTTCAGGAGAACTTGAGAAAACTTGCAAACTTAAAGTTCAAAATAGAAATTAGTACAATATATAATATTAGAAGGATACTATTACTAGTATTGATAACAATTATGTATTTATTTAAGCACACAGTACGACTCGGGTGTCTGAACCACTGCCTCCTAGATGCTACTTGTGGCTGAACGACGAGTAGAATCTAGGAGGCAGTGGTCTGAATGATCAGTCTAGTATTGTTATGGTCAAGAGAACCTACGTATACAAAAAACCTGTATTTTGTTTATTTGGATTAAGGACGCGTCAACCGTTAGGTCATAATGCACCACTCTAGCCTAAGGGGGGTGGGGAGGAGAGGGCCATGCTGTTCAGAACCAGCCACGGGTAAGGGGAGGAAGGGGGGTTTCTCACGTCGCGGTCGTCATCGTCTTTGTCATCGTTCGTTGTGTCATTGTCATCGTCGCCGGGGGTCGTCAAGGGAAGGGGCAAGGGCCCCGACGACGATTGCCAGAGCTCGCCTCTAGTTTGGGGAGTAAGATACTCCGCTCTTACTAGCTGATGTTTGCGAGTGGACTTTTTCTCTTGAATCGCCTTGTACGATTAGCAGAGCCATGCTCTGGGCCAATTCTACCCTGGCCCAGACAGGGTCAAAAAACTTGTAAAAATACAACCAAACCTTAGGCCTACACACTCAAAAGGAATGAGATCTAAAAGAAGGGCCAAAGCTCATGTTCTACCCTTCTACATTTACGCATTCTTAATTCATAAACTTAAATTGCCTCGTAACTACATCCTTGAAAAGCTTGACAAAATAGAATTTGCAAATATTAAAGTAATAGTTAATTTATTCTATTTTGCTAATTAATTTAAACTCAATAGTTCATGCAAATTCTCTTTTTCCAAGCTTTTCACCACTTTTGAAGGAATCGACTTCTTGAAAATGGAGTTGCTTCGAGTTCTTGTACCCTGGAGACCTCCCGCATGAGACACAGCTCACAAGTTACTGCGGAGGTCCCGGCCATGAGTAGAGTAGAGTAGTTTATTTACCAATTGATACATACATAGTACATATATGAGTTTCGTCAGTTTTAGTAATAAATAAAACAGATACATAGCTCCTACAAATGAAGCCAAGGATAAAATATAAATAAAACAAAACATCACCAATGGGTTTACACTTAAATTATACAAAATGATGTAGGCCTACTAGTAGAATAGATGTAGCACAAACAATATGAGTTAGGTTGATTACAAGAGATATGAATAAACTGAAAGTTATTTGGATCCAGGTTTAACTGATAAGAATTCATATAGAAAGTAAAAGCTATTGCATAAAAGGTACTTTTTTTAGTTGAGCTTTGAATGTGTCAAGTGAGGGGGATTCTTTGAGGTGGGCAGGAAGTTTGTTGTATATGGTAAGACAAAGGTAGATGGGGCTCTTAGAGTAAAGCTGTGTATTTTGTTTTGGGAACGTGGATATTTTGAAGCAGAACGGGTGGCATGAGAGTATATAGTGTGTGAGAGTGTATGTAAATAAATAAAAATAATTTATTTAGAGTCTACCCACTCAGTTATATAACTGATTTTCAGTGGGGACTTTAAATCAAAGCGACCAAGCCAACCCTGCTGGCCCCGACGCAATCGACGAGTGAGCGATAACCAACCAAAGATCGATATTTTAATAGGAAATTAGCAATCAGTGTATGGACAGTGCGAACACCCGCGAATCAACGCCAGAATCAACAGGTCGATTCAGAACAACTCTGAAATTTATTATGTGCTTCGTTGCTAGACGGCTCCAAAGTCACCGTTTCAAACACTAGACAAGAACCGATGACTTAAGCCAAATCAGAAGTTAAATACTTCTGACTTAGCGGGAATCGAACTCTGGACCTTCTGCATTGGAAGCAGATCGCTAACCCAGACCAACGGCACACAAGACCACGAGCATGTATCCTAGGTTCTCAGTGAAAACTTTGCTGTCGTATATTCTGGCGTGACATTTTTTAAGGTACAGTACAGTGTTTGCGTGTTGGTTGTGGACCACTTTAGCTCAGGTGGAGAGACCGCAAAGTTTGGGCTTCAGAACGGAGTTCCTGAGTAATCCAGGGGTTAGCTTTAGTATTTTTTATTGGACGGCTTAAGAGGGGAAAGGCTGTGTTGAAGTGGTGTAGGAAAGTAGACAGGAAGAGCGAAAAAAGTTGGTCCGCATCTCCCGGAGCAGACAGCGAATGCCAAGTCTCCCTGCTTAACAGGGACTGAAAATAAGCAATGTTGTCCGGACTAAAGGATCGGTTTTTGACACCAATTTTGGGAGCAGTTGGACAGAAATTAGGGAGGGAGAGATTAAGAGTAAGAAGATGATGGTCAGATAAGCCGGTGTCTGTTGTGCTCGAAGAGAACTGTGACGGGTGAATCGTGGTGAAAATGTTGTCAATGAGAGAACTACTGGTGGCTGTGACACGAGTTGGAGTGGCCACGGTTTCATAGATATTGAATGAACGAACTACGTCAAGAAATTTAGTTCGCGATGACGAAGGCACCAGAAGGTCGATATTATGGTCGCTGCATAGAACGATGTCAGCGTGGGGGAATTTTTTAGTGATGAGGATAAGTACCTCATCAAGCTTGGTTAAGACGCCTGTTTGGAATGCGGGAGATCCGTGGTTCGATTCCCGGTTGGGGCGGACTTTTTTAATTTCTGAATTGTAGTAAATAATAACAATTACACCCACGGGAGTGTTTCCCAACCAACCAAATCGAGAAATAAACCCTCGCTCATACCTGCGTAAGGTAATGACATTATAATTAATGTTTGGTGGTCAGTTCAAAGGCAACAGTTTTTTGTTGCAGTACTGTTCCATCCATTCAGATGTATAATGCAACTACAATTAAGAGGTTAAAATGTACCCGTCCTGATGGTCTAGTGGTTAAGTCGCCTGTCTGGATCGCGGAAGATCCGTGGTTCGATTCCTGGTTGGGGCGGACTTTTTTAATTTCTGAATTAGGGGTAAATAATAGCAATTACACCTACGGGAGTGTTTCCCGATTAACCAAATCGAGAAACACTTGGTGTTGTTTTAACACTTTCAGGAGAACTTGAGAAAACTTGCAAACTTAAAGTTCAAAATAGAAATTAGTACAATATATAATATAAGAAGGATACTATTACTAGTATTGATAACAATTATGTATTTATTTAAGCACACAGTACGACTCGGGTGTCTGAACCACTGCCTCCTAGATGCTACTTGTGGCTGAACGACGAGTAGAATCTAGGAGGCAGTGGTCTGAATGATCAGTCTAGTATTGTTATGGTCAAGAGAACCTACGTATACAAAAAACCTGTATTTTGTTTATTTGGATTAAGGACGCGTCAACCGTTAGGTCATAATGCACCACTCTAGCCTAAGGGGGGTGGGGAGGAGAGGGCCATGCTGTTCAGAACCAGCCACGGGTAAGGGGAGGAAGGGGGGTTTCTCACGTCGCGGTCGTCATCGTCTTTGTCATCGTTCGTTGTGTCATTGTCATCGTCGCCGGGGGTCGTCAAGGGAAGGGGGCAAGGTCCCCGACGACGATTGCCAGAGCTCGCCTCTAGTTTGGGGAGTAAGATACTCCGCTCTTACTAGCTGATGTTTGCGAGGTGGACTTTTTCTCTTGAATCGCCTTGTACGATTAGCAGAGCCATGCTCTGGGCCAATTCTACCCTGGGCCCAGACAGGGTCAAAAAACTTGTAAAAATACAACCAAACCTTAGGCCTACACACTCAAAAGGAATGAGATCTAAAAGAAGGGCCAAAGCTCATGTGTCTACCCTTCTACATTTACGCATTCTTAATTCATAAACTTAAATTGCCTCGTAACTACATCCTTGAAAAGCTTGACAAAATAGAATTTGCAAATATTAAAGTAATAGTTAATTTATTCTATTTTGCTAATTAATTTAAACTCAATAGTTCATGCAAATTCTCTTTTTCCAAGCTTTTCACCACTTTTGAAGGAATCGACTTCTTGAAAATGGAGTTGCTTCGAGTTCTTGTACCCTGGAGACCTCCCGCATGAGACACAGCTCACAAGTTACTGCGGAGGTCCCGGCCATGAGTAGAGTAGAGTAGTTTATTTACCAATTGATACATACATAGTACATATATGGGTTTCGTCAGTTTAGTAATAAAATAAAACAGATACATAGCTCCTACAAAATGAAGCCAAGGATAAAATATAAATAAAACAAACATCACCAATGGGTCTACACTTAAATTATACAAAATGATGTAGGCCTACTAGTAGAATAGATGTAGCACAAACAATATGAGTTAGGTTGATTACAAGAGATATGAATAAACTGAAAGTTATTTGGATCCAGGTTTAACTGATAAGAATTCATATAGAGAGTAAAAGCTATTGCATAAAAGGTACTTTTTGAGTTGAGCTTTTGTTTGGGTTCTTTGGATTAGGCGCAGAAGTTAGTGTATATGCACACTACAAAGGTGAGGGGGCTTTAGGAGACGCCTATGTGGGAACGCGGTATTAGGGGATGGAATGGGGTTTACGTCGGGGCGTATCGTCTTTGTCATCGTATCGTGTTTTTTCAGTCGGGGGGTCAAAGGCAAGATCCCCGACGATTGCCGAGTCGCTCAGTTTTTTGGGGGTAAGATACTCAGCTTTTCTAGCTGAGTTGCGAGGTGGACTTTTTCTCTTGAATCGCCTTTTACGATTAGCACAGCCATGCTCTGGGCCAATTCTACCCGGGGCCCAGACGGGGATTTTTGAGTTGAGCTTTGAATGTGTCAAGTGAGGGGGATTCTTTGAGGTGGGCAGGAAGTTTGTTGTATATGGTAAGACAAAGGTAGATGGGGCTCTTAGAGTAAAGCTGTGTATTATGTTTGGGAACGTGGATATTTGAAGCAGAACGGGTGGCATGAGAGTGTATAGTGTGTGAGAGTGTATGTAAATAAATAAATAAATAAATTTTATTTAGAGTCTACCCACTCAGTTATATAACTGATTTTCAGTGGGGGACTTTAAATCAAAGCGACCAAGCCAACCCTGCTGGCCCCGACGCAATCGACGAGTGAGCGATAACCAACCAAAGATCGATATTTTTAATAGGAAATATAGCAATCAGTGGTATGGACAGTGCGAACACCCGCGAATCAACGCCAGAATCAACAAGGTCGATTCAGAACAACTCTGAAATTTATTATGTGCTTCGTTGCTAGGACGGCTCCAAAGTCACCGTTTACAAACACCTAAGACAAGAACCGATGGACTTAAGTCCAAATCAGAAGTTAAAATACTTCTGACTTTAGCGGGAATCGAACTCTGGACCTTCTGCATTGGAAGCAGATACGCTAACCACAAGACCAACGAGCCACACAAGACCAACGAGCCATGTATCCTAGGTTCCTCTAGTGTCTTCCAGGGGCCTGTTAACCCACCTTCAAACTAAACTTGTAGATTGAAAGTGACAACTCGGTAAAGAGAATATTACTCATGCTCAGCATTAGACTTCATGCCACAAGTGTTGGCCCCAGGTTTCTATTTACTGCGTTGTCACTGTCGATCTGCAAGTTGCAAAGTCGTTCAGAAAGCTTCCCCCTCCCCCCGACCGTCACGAGCTACGACAGAGGTCCAGTCTTCGCTGTGTTTTCAGACCTGTTGACAACAGTCGGGTAATGCCTTACATTCTTACAATAGGTGGCATATTGTTTTGTTTTCAGGTTTGATAGTTAGATTAATTTTATTTATTTACAATTGAGAATCAAAAATTTATTTATACAGGACACAACATTTAATTACAAGGTAGTTCTAAATTCAGTCATATTTCCATCTCAATTTGTAGAGGGGCCTTACTTTAGCAAACAATACTATTAGTTTCACTTACGATATTGATAATTATCTTGTATAGTACAAAGAGCTAATGCACACTTTCAACAAGAATCAAGACTGATGAGCTCGGGTCAACTATTTTTTTAAATTTCAAAAGTCAAATTAGCAAATTTTCACATACATTCTGGACCACTTTTTGACCTCTAATTTTCACCCAAATGATGTGAAACTTTGGGAGGTTGTTTGCAAAGTACAAGCGTATGGCGCAGCCAGAGAACATTTCAAACTATGTCTCGGACTCGAGCCTTGGAAATAACTATTGATGGGCCGGTTATTAAAAGCTCATGCTATATTTTGGAAGTGTGCTCTGATCCACTCCCAGCTATGTCAAATTGTGGTTTTAACATTGTGATATAATCAGATGACGAGTACTATTAACATACAGTTGGTCAGTAGCCATCTTCCTTTTTCTCCCGAGTGATCAAGACCTTGAGTCGAAACGTCTCGTGTTTTTCTGTGTTTTGTATCGGTATTTACTTTTATGTTGCTATTTATCAACAAATTTGGCAGCCACCATTACTTCTTGAAGTAAGGTGTTTGATCCTATCCTATCCTATCCCACACCAATTTAAACATTGATAATGAATGTCATGGACATCATCTAACTTCACACGGACTTCCGTGATAAGTCCTCGGAATTAGCAGACTCTTCTGCAGTCGAGCAGACTTCACCAGAGAGAATCCTCCGCCGACAAACATCATCTTCAAGAACTTCAAACCGCAGGTACCGTAAAGTACTTTTATATTGATATCCGCACTTGGTTGCAAAAAAAAGCGTTAAAGATCCATTGAGATACACAAGTCCAAAACATTGATTTCAATTCTGGAAATTTCCACTAAACCGTTTATCATGCGATAAATGAAACCAAATAAAACCTGCCCGTTCACATTGATTTAAACATTGATATCCAGTATGCAAATTTCAGTTAAAAAATCTGTACACTTGGAATAAATTCCCGAAGTTGACCTAAATGGAGTAAATTTAGGTGATTTTGCTAATTTTTAATTCAAAATCAATAAATTAAATTAAGAAATATGCGTACTGGATAACAGATTTATTCTAACGTTCGTTAGTGTGAAATTTGATAACTGTGTTATAAACCATTACACCGTAAAAAAAAACTGAAAGCTGAGCCACTAAACCCGTCTCCATGCCAGTCCGTCGTCGGGGAACTTTCCCCTTCCCTTTGACTACCTCCCCGACGGCGACGACAATGACAACACGGACGGATGATGACACAGACGGAGACGACCACGACGTGGGGGAACCCCTGCCCTCCCCATACGCTTGTGGCTGGTTCTGATAAGCACAGGCCTGTCCACTCCTTGTCCCTCCCTTCGTCTCAATTAGCCAAGTTGCATAAATATGAGACGTTAAGCAATATCCAATCAAATCAGCGACTCCTCTTAACGATTAGGTTTGCCCATCACCCGGCCTCCGATACGTGATATTTTAAAACAAAACCTCAAGAATTTTATTTGGGGGAAGGTCTACTAGTATTACAGAATCGAGATGGTACTTCATTCATTCATTCAATTCATTCGTTCATTTCATTGAATGAATTTTTTTCTACTGTTAGTTCAGTTCAGTTTAGTTTTATTAGCATCCGTGTAGGTTACATTGTAACATTGGGTTTGTCAATACCCACATTTGGTTTACTATAAACTAACTACACTAGCCTGTTAGGCCTACATAAAATGAGCATTAACTACTCCGGACTAATTAGTATAATTATACTAGAAAAACGCCAAATTTGTTGTTAGACGAGTGAGCGTGCCATGCATGCGAATTTTGCTCAAGATATATAAGCTGCACCCTGAGGACTGGTACCAGATGTCTGTTTAAACTTTCAGCGCAATCTGCTTAGCCGTTTGGCCGTTCTGGAGCGAACTCACTCACTCGCAGACAAACATTAAAAATTGGCTAAGTCGTGTCTTGAATGGAAAGACTCAGTCGCTTCGCCCTATTAGAAAACCATCACAATAATAACACAAATAAATTATATAATGTTAGGTTTATTGAAAATATTTCTTTCTGATAAATGGATGGACAAAAAATAATAACACGAACAAATTAGGCCTATAATGTTAGGTTTATTGAAAATATTTCTCTCTGATAAATGGATGGACATAAAAAATAAAAATAGTGCCTTCTAAACAGGAATGTCAAGGCCTCTTAAAAGGGATGTGATAAGCGTGTCAAGGTCTATCAATCCAAGTACAAACATAGGGAGTTTATTTGGACCTCCACCGAAGAAGTTCTGGAATTAATATTACTAAGCTTACCACAGGTTTCAAGGTAGCGTTGTTCGGTCATACGTTGTTTGTTTATTATTATTGCCGATCAATAGGAGACTCCGCCGGTGCCAGCACGTATCTATAAAAAATAAACCAACTATTTACACCACGTAGTTGACCTCACATACAACTAATATGAATTTCTAATACTACAATATTACCAACGAAATACAATCGAGTGACGAACGACTACTGCTATACCCCCGCGGAGGAAACAAGGCCTACCCGCGCGAACTTGCGATTCCGCACCTTCCTCTTTCCAAGAGAAAGTGAATTAGTCACAAACCACTGTTTACAACCGTGCGAACTCAACAAGACGCACCTGTGGTAAGAGCTCCAGCAATTGCATAGCGCGCCGCAACCACGATCGTATTATCGTAGATACTAAAGCAGCGCAACTTATCCCATCCCCGAAATACAAAATGTGCAACACAAGAAACTGTATTGGCGAGTACCAGAAGCAATGCCATACTCTCGTCTACGTGGTGTAAGTAAGTTATAACTTACCAATTTGGTAATTGGCCATGAAAGTCCCAGTTTCCATTTGAATTATGGAAATGTAACCAGAACTATAGTCTGTCTGTCTGTCTGTCTGAAGAAAGTGTCTCCAAGTAGAAACCGAAGAATATAAATTGAATACGATTATAAAAATTATCGTTCATGTGCCAGTGTGCATGAGTCAACCTCGATCGTCTCCCAGCCATAGTCGGAGCTGGGCATGGTGTTCACACAGAGTTGAGATCCAGGCAATAGCCCGATGAGGAAAAGGCAGCTCCTTCACAAAATAACAATGACTACGTATATCACAGAGCTCGGAATCGGTTCAGGCAAATCGATTCGGGCGGAATCGGTTTGAAGTTGTTGATATACCTGTCGGTTTTGGCCAAAAACACTTTAGTTCCAAACCACTTCGGGAAGTGATTTGGCAAACTCGAATCGATTGATGTGCAGTTGATATACACGTCAAACCGATTCAGGGAAATAACAACGCCATGACAACGCGATATGTCAATCTCAGAATTCAAATATTGACTTTAATTCGACTTCCTATCTGACTTTCGAAGTTAAAAACATACCCTTACACCATTATCTATACTTTTTAAAAGTTTTGTACGGACGCAATCATATTATCTAGAAGATAAACATGAATAAATGTCACTTTTAACCTAGAAATTTGTTTTCCAAAATGGTTGTCGTGTTACAAAATCTCGAACTGTTTCCGTCGAATCGGTTCGAAATTTACTGATATATACACCTTCTTGTTCAAACCGTTTCAGCCCGAATCGATTTGCCTGAACCGTTTCCGAGCTCTGTGATATACGTAGTCATTGAAACTGCATCACCTCTTCTTAGTAAATCCGTTCAAGTCAAGATTTTTAAATTAATTCTTTATGGATTTTCATGTTCTATAATTCAAAATTATCCTTGTGATAAGTTTTGTCTTTTGGCTTAATTAGAACACCATTAATACTACAATTTCAATAAAAAGTAATAAAATACTTCTTATAAAAACTAAATTCATAGGCCTACCAGTTATTATTTTGGATTACCATGGTTCTACTGGGGTAAAGTAAATAAATAATTGAATTAAATAGAGCATATAACAATGAACAACAATTATGTATAATATAGTTAAAATGAAAACAGATTGTTTTATGTTTAAAACATGTTGTTTCCAGTGCCTCCTCAAATTAAGACAACAATGCCAGTTCAACTTTCACAAAATGTAAGATTGTCTATGTCTTATCTAGATGCCCGTTAGGGCGCCGCTGCAAAGCCGCGGTGCACTAACACGCTCATGCACCTTACCAAGCCAGTAGGGACGATTTTGAGGTGTCACCCAGCTATGTATTTTAGTGATTTTTACGACAAAGGTATTAGGAAATGAATTTTAGTTTTAGTGTGTTGCGGAGTTGCGTGGAAAAAGATTTGGATTGTGGCCTCAAATTGTGCACATGCTTGTATCAAATGCCGGGGAAAATACTTCTGCAAGATGTTTGCCAGGAAGCACCCTCCATTATCCGGATGGCTCGTTTTTTAAGGCGGAATACTCTACTGGCTTGTGGTGATGCACCACAAAAATCAATTCATTATGACTATATGTGAATGGATGAGCAAAATAAATTAAACGGAGGGTTTGTGGGATTATTATTGGTTTCATTACGTAAAAGGTAACATCACTTCTTATTTTACCACAAACCTTTAAAATTCACATAACATGAGCGGGCAATAGTTTGGGTATTTAGACAAATGAGTGGACAATAGGACGAAATTGAAATCAACTATGGAATTTTAAACATACAGTTTTTTTGCTGCCCTGCCAACTTACAAAAAAATAATTTCTGCAAAACATTGTGTTTTGCAGAGCTTTACTAAATTGGGTTTGATTTGAGGAGCATAAAAAATGGATGCAGAACTAATCGATAAGAAATGGAGATACTGAATTGACCTTTCCAAGATATATTTTGGATTCTTGATAGCTATAATACTTTGGCATTGGCGATGTGATACGTTTCTTTGACGCCCGCGTCCGCTTGCATAGCGATATAGCGAACGCATCAGTGGCAGACAAGTCTCGACTTGGTGACTCACACTCACAGCAGATGTGAGTAACGTGGTTTAATTGATTTATCCGAGTTCTCGCTCACTCGTCCAAACAACGACTTTGGCGTTTTCCTAGTATTATATAAATCAACTTAAATGCAAATGTTCCCAGGTAGGCCTACTCAACACAAAGTTCAAGTTTTATTTTTATTCCGCTACCTAGCTAATAGATTTAAGCCTAGCTCTACACTTCTGTATTTTTATATATGTACCTATGAATATTTATTCATATTACTATATAGGCCTTGTTCTTGTTGTAATTTGTATTGTTGCCTGTTTTGTTAACTATGCGAGTGTTTTCTTAAACTATTTTAATAATTGGTGATTGTAATCTTTAATAAGTACTAATCAATGGTTGCTAAATAAATTGAATTGAACTTTGCAGTGCCAGTAGGCCCTATATGGGCAACAATATTATGTTAGGCCTCCCTGGGGTGGGGTTAGGCCTATGTAAAAAAAAACTTTTGCCATACCAGCAACTAAGCCTTTACCTAAACAAGGAATTTAAACAATTTTGAAAATTAGTGTTGAAAATTTCAATGGTGTGAAAATCTCCAATGAAAGAAGTTTTCATGAAAATTCCCATCAACATCAGCTCCTAGCTAAAAGTTTTTAGGTGTTGGTGACGTTCTCTCTGAAAACGTAGGCCTACCGCGCACACAGCCAGCCAAGCTTTTAAAATGGACGCCGCCCCCCCCCCCCCCCCCCGTAACAATTGACTTGTCTGTGACGGCCAACTACGAGGCACTGCTTGGTTGTTACTTGAGCACCTAATGAAGCTACAAATATAAATTCAAATTTTACTCTCAATTCTCATCCAGACAAGCAAAAAGTCAACAATAAATTTTTAAAAAATATATTTCAGGGAGGTGTCCCACAAACTTCCTAGCTTTACGCATGTCAATTAGTTTGGAAATATGAAGGTGCTGAGTGACACAACTGTCTTGAGCTTTGAAAGGAAGCAGAGGGGGAGAGGAAAAGAGGGAGAGAGAGGGAGGGGAGAGAAAGACAGGGAGGAAGAGAGATTGGATGATTGTGGTCTTTATTTCAAGGAGAGAGAGAGAGGGGGGGAGGGAGGAAGAGAGAGCATCAAAGGTACTGCAAAGACTTGTACAAGTGATCCAGGGTTGGGGGGGGGGTATGGTGTCAAAACAATGTTGATATTCCAATTCTAAAATGTGTTTAGATAGGCGTTCAAAACGTCAACTTTGGCGAAATGGGCCGGCCTCCGGTGCCCAAGCGTGGTTTGGCATGTCGAACCCCCCCACCCACCTCCCACATTGTACTTTTCTAAGCCACTAACTTGTACCGGTAACTTAAGCCTATGGGTTTAGCTTTGGGGGGCTCTGCCCCCCAAACCCCCTAGTTTTTCCGCGGAGGTACAAGTTGGGATTTTTGCCCGTCCCGGACAAGATCTCTGTAGACGCCCTTGCCGGTGGGTATGCTTAGTTTGCCACGGCGTATCCAAGGGCTCGCCTGAAAACGTGTTTTAGGCCACCTAATTTGGGGCACTATAGCAAAAAATATATCGCTATCACGTGGGTGCATGGGCGCCCGCAGGAGAGGGCAAAGGGGGCAACTCCCCCATGGCCCCGAGCAAGCAGAAGTGCTAATTTACCCTTACCCTATTTGATGTCTGGATTTATGATTAAAATTGTACAATCGATTTCTTTACTGATGAACGTTTGTTAAATTTAATGATTGGCAATTTTCTGCGAGATAAGTAGCTTATTGTGTCTTTTACCTGCAATAGTTCGTCTTGAGTTTTGAAAAGAATACCACTCCATGGAATAATGCGAATTTTGACCGTCACAATAAAAGGCTTGCGAAAGCGAAGATGTGAGTTGGGGTAAAGTCATATCAAAGATTAGTCAATTATCTCAGTAAATCAAAAAACCTAATAACCGCCAACTCATTGTTGGGAATCTGAAGCTTTTGACTAAAGGACAAAAAATGGGGGGGTAAATTATTTTGAAGGTTTCCTTTAAGCCTTTTGGTGGTTTTCTAGTTTCGAGTATCGACTGCACACAAATTACATAATTTTGGTATTGTATTCAGCCCACTACTTTTTTTCTAAAACCCACCAAATGCATTCTAAAACCCTGATTTTCCAAATTTTCGCCTGCGGCGCTATTGTTGGGGGGCTCTGCCCCCAAACCCCCTGTGCTTACCCAACGAAAGTACAAATTCTGACTTTTGCCCACCCCCCTACCAAAATTCCTGCGGGCGTCCATACTTTGGTGGGTGGGTGTAGGCCTAATACTATAAAGTTGGCCCCGGAGGTTTTCAAGGGTTCAAGCCGCCACTGGGAAGGGGAAAGTCACCGACGACGACCCAGAGCTCGCCATTAGTTTCAGGGAGAAAAACTCCCCTAATCACGGGCCAAACCACGAGAAGGTTGCGAGTTGGAATTTGATGGCCCAAACAGCCCTGCCTAGCTTGGGTTCCCAGTCCCACGGCCAAGGGTCTCGGCAACGAGCGGCACGGCAGGAAACTAGCACCGGCACAGGGACGAAGCACCGCGGAGAGTGTGCCCTGCAGAAGCCTGCTTGCTAACAGCTTCCTAGGCCGACTAGGACTGGCGAATGAAAATACTAAACCCTTTAGGCCTAATTGTCTTACATGGTACCGTTGCTGAAACTGGAATGAATAACTTGTGAATATTGTTACCTTCACTGTCTAGCTTCTTGCCTCCTGTGGGTCCTCTACATACGACGCAATCCCGTCTTAGATCGTGATCGTACGGTTCAGGTTCACCACCAGACTGCCACCGCGCTACGCAGTTCACAGTGCACACAGAGGCGAACAAAGATGGTGGCGTCGACACCTCGGGAGGGGGGGGGTACGCTACCGGACAAGCAAGTGGTGTAATGGGACGGAGAGGGGAAGGGGGGGGGTGCACAATTTACATTTACTAGGAAGCTTCCAAACGCTTTTTCAGGCGCGTTGTTGGATGAGCGTAATTTTTTTAAACGAAAAAATGCCAACTTCTCCCCCCCTCTACCCCCTCTCCAACCCTCTATTCTCTCCTTCACCACATTCTAAAAGAACAATTACAAACGCCAACACAAACGATTTCCAAGAGATGAGACGGGGTGAATTTAATATTGAATAAAGGCGGGTGACAAGACAAGACACCTTTACAAAATAACGAGCTCAATAGTTCTTGACAGTTCTTGCGAGATGCTTTAGTGAAGTTTTGTTCATGGACAGGACAGTGGCGGTCTACAGGTTGCAACAATGGCACTGTCTTCCCGCTTTTCCCTCAGTCGTAGTACATTTTTAAAAATGAAATCGACTTGACATTGAAAATATTGTTCATACCCGATTCCAGTAAAGTATCAAAAGAGGCGGATTGCTTCCAGAACGGGCCTTTTTGTTTCATTATGCTCCTGATGTAAACTTAATAAAATTATATACCAATCACGAATAAATACAACAAACATGTACATATTGTGTGTTACTACGAAGGGTAAATCCTCAAAATTTCAATCGGGGGCAAGGGGCCTACAAATTTTTCACATATTTAGTTAAACATACTAAAAATGTAAGTATGTTGAAAAAAATTTTTCGCCTTTGAACGAAAGGGCCTCCGGTGCGGAAATGCCCTCGGAACCCCATACCCCACTGATTGCCCCCCCCCACTTCTTTACCTTCCCATCCTTGCCCCTCCCAAGATTTGTCTGGCGCGCCATGGACCAGGAATGAGTTATTAAAAAACAAATAATACCAATGCTATTTAGTGTCATACATCAGATTTATAAACTGATTCAGTGGTGGCACTTTAAAAAGGCCAAAGCCCAACCCTGTAAGGCCCCGACGCATAAATTATCAAATAATTCTGGACTTTCAATTATTTGCGAATAGGCGAATTGTTTAAAGGACATTTTTGGCGGCGATGTTGTGGGTTCCACATTTTTCAAAACTGCTCAGACAACTAACCTGACCTGACACAAAACTCAAAACTGCCATGCTGAGACACAAGGGGCGAGTGTTGCCTTCTTAGTAAGGTTGCCCTCAGTACAGACATACTCACAATGTACTCACTCCTGATGTACAACACTTTTCCTATCGGTATTATCACCTACCAGTAGCAATAGGAAGAATAACAGTAAGCAATAAGCAGTGGCGTAACTACGGGGGCGTAACTACGGGGGGAAGGCAAAAAAGCCCCAAATTTAGTCAGGGGGGCAAGGGGGGCACAATTTTTATTTCACATAATTTATTTATTGAAATATTACAATTAAATATTGATATATTTTTCTTTTATATAACATTTATAAGGTACTTGTCAAAAAAAACTTGGTAAAATACTCCAATCACACTCTTATAGAATAGAAAAAAAATCCGGGGCTGTACGCCTCAGAACCCCATTGTTCCCAATAGTGTAGGACTATTTTACCCAGGAAATTATTTTTAGAAGACACCACTGACTGTACCCACATGCCCCTTTCACTAGTGCAGACTATTGATTTGATCTTAAGAGGTTACAACAATGATCGCCTCCCTGAAAGACAGGGCCAAAGCCCCTTTCAGTGTTTATAAGTGCGTGTGCCGTGTCCGTCTTTCTGGTCCTGGGAACGAGCCGAGCCGAGATACTGATATCTTGCGTACGGCGGCGAATGTCTCGGCCTGTGGTTCCAGCATTCCAACACCGTGCCATCTGCTACGCCAGCGCCACCTGACGGTGCGCCTGCCGGGGAGAGCTCAGGCAGCCCGCTGTACAGTAGCACGTGTCCGGTAGTTCCTACATACTCCGCCAGCGCCACTGCACGGTACAGCCGAGCTCATAGGTTACACTTCTTCAGCTCCAAGGTCACTCAGAAGGAACCTTGGACATTCCCTTCAAACTTGTATCCGTCTAGATAGACACCTAGACCCCAATTCGTGTACATTTTAACTCCTTACCCAGTGGCGTAACTACGGGGGGAGACCGCCCCTCAGAAATGGTTGGGGGGGGGGGGGGGGGGGCGCAATTTTTATTTGATGTGAGAATTTAATTGAGATATCGTAAAGGTTTTGTAAAAAAAAAATCGGCACACAAAATACTCCAATCCAATTTGCAACTATTAATTTAAACGTAATAGTTCATCCAAATTCTATTTTTCCAATTAATTTAAACGTAATAGTTCATTCAAATTCTATTTTGACAAGTTTTTCAAGGATGTTGTTACGGGGCACTGTACGTTTATGTATTAAGAAAGCACAAATGTGGAAGGGTAGATGAGCTTGACCCTTTTCTAAGATCTCATTACTTTTCAGTGTGTAAGGTTTGGCTGTATTTTTACAAGTTTTTTGTATGCATGGGATCTCATAACTTTTTCAAGTTCTACTATATTTTTTTATTATTTTTTAATGGAATAAGAATAATTTTAATAAAGTAGTATTAATTGCTATGGTAATACCGTTGAGTGAATAATATATTATTTACTTAACGGTATAGTGGTCCCAACGAAAGAATGCGGGTGGCTCGAAATTGTTTTCCCAGCTCAGCGTGGATCTTGCACACGGAGGAACTCTGTGATCTAGCACAGATAATTTTTGCTTGTGTTGGTAAAATATATTTCTCTTTCATACACAAAGGCGACATTCCATCCATTTACAGCGCATTCATTCTACCCCCACCCATAACCAAGCATCTGCATTCTTTCGTTGGAGCAAGTTCTCCTTATAAGGAAAAACGATTTTCTGAAACATTCAAATTCAATGCACAATTTCTTTGTCAGACGGTCCAAATAAGAGTTTTGTACTTGAGGACGAAAAAATACGTACACCGAAAGATATTTCAATAAATTGTTATAAGGAGTTGGAAGGCAATGATGTTTAGAAACAATATAAAAAATCGTCGCTCTAACTTAGCTGTAGCACTTAGCTCAGTGTTTCCAATTTTGTCCCAAATGCATATAATGACAAACGGGAGTAACGTAACGTCTCGCCCAAAAAAATCCAAAAATATATTTTCCTGTTTTATTTAAGACACTCTTTCATTTTCATCAATGGTTTTTTAGTCATCTTCCATTGACTTTTAAAATATCGGTTAGAGGGCGATATTTTATAAAGCCTTAAAATTAATTAATTGTGCTGATTCCCCCTCAAACTCCTGTTCGCCGCTCTCATCACTCGATCCTCAGCGGTTCATTCCAGAGCGCAAGACTTGGTTTTCCTGCAGCTGGAGTGGTCTAACGTACAATTTAAACTTTGTGGTAGAATATGTATAGGTCGTCAGGGGCATCTGTAATAGTCTGCAGGACGGGCTTTGCATGAGAAGGGTGGGTCATCCATGGAAGTTCCAGTAGGACGGTATGGTTTCTTGGAAAGGACTGGTAGGGAGTGGAATGACTTGTATTATATTATAATGTATCTTATTTTTCACATACATTGTAAATAAATAGGAATGCATTGTCTTGTCTACCACAATATATCAAGAAGTTTCATTAAAATGTACATATACAGAGAGTTTTTACTTTTTACATTGGTATTAGGTATTATATAATGTACTGTATCCTAATATCTCTTGATGTCCGTGTGAGGCCTCATGAACTGCTGTGGATGTTGTTGGACGTGGTCGGAGGCCGGTTGAACGGGGTAGCCTTGATAGGGTGGCAGCGGTTGTCCCTGCTGGGGGTAGGTGGGGTTGTACTCAGGGTTGGGGAAGTATTGCGGAGGGGGTTGTCGGGGACCTTGCTGTGCCTGGGGGTTGCCTTGCTGTACGATGACAACGTGGTCCCTGCCCCATCCTCCATGGCCGTAGCCGGTGTGAGTGACGGTGGTCACACCTGTGGACATGACAGACACGGTTACTAGAGGCAGGGGTTGTCGGGGACCTTGCGGGTGCCGGGGGGTTTGCCTTGCTGTACGAGGGAAAAAGTGGCCCTTCCCCCAATCCCCCCATGGCCGTACCGGGTTTTGTGGTGACGGGGGCCACCCCTTTGGGGGACATGACGACAGGGTTTTACTAGGGGGCGGGGGTTTTTGGGGGGGACCTTGCTTGCCGGGGGGTTCCTTGCTGTAGATGAAAACCCGTGGTCCCTGCCCCATCCTCCATGGTTTTTAGCCGGTGTGGGGTGCCCGGTGGCACACCTGGGGAAACATGACAAAAACCCCGGTTAAGAGGCGGGGTTTTGCCGGGGGACCTTGCTGTCCCTGGGGGTTGCCTTGTGTACGATGAAAAACGTGGCCCCTTCCCCATCCCCCATGGCTTTCAACCCGGTGTGAGGGGAGGGTGGTCACACCTGTGGACATGACAGACACGGTTACTAGAGGCAGGGGTTGTCGGGGACCTTGCTGTGCCTGGGGGTTGCCTTGCTGTACGATGAAAAACTTTGGTTTTGGGCCCCACCCTCCAGGGCCGTACCCCGGTTGGGGATTTGACGGTGGTAAACCCCTGGGGGAAATGACGGGACACGGTTACTAGGGGCGGGGGTTGCCCGGGGACCTTGCTGTGCCGGGGGTTCCCTTTGCTTTTACGAGGAAACTTTGGTCCCTGCCCCACCCTCCATGGCCTTTACCCGGGGGTTTGAGTGACGGGGTCACACCGGTGGAAGGACGGGCCCACGGTTTTAGAGGCGGGGGTTGTGGGGGCCCTTGTTTGTGCCTGGGGGTTCCCTTGTGTACGTTTGGACAACGTGGCCCCCCCAATCCCCCATCCTCCATGGCCGTAGCCGGGGTGAGGGGGAGGGGTGGTCACACCTGTGGACTGACAGAAAAGGTTTCCTAGGGGGGGGGGGGTTGTGGGGGGCCCTTTGCTGTGCCGGGGGTTTTCCCTTTGCTGTACGATGAAAAAGTGGTCCCGCCCCTTTCCTCCAGGGCCCGTACCGGTGTGAGTGACGGTGGCCCACCCCCTTTGTGGGCCCTTTGACAGACACGGTTATAAAAGGCGGGGGTTTTGGGTGGGGGGCCCTTGCTGTGCCTGGGGGTTCCCTTGCTGTACGATGACAACGTGGCCCCTGCCCCACCTCCATGGCCGTACCCCCCCCCCCCCCCCGGTGTGAGGGGGACGGTGGAAACACCTTGGACAGGGACAGACAGGGTTTATAGAGGCAGGGTTGTCGGGGCCTTGCTTTTGCCTGGGGGTTGCCTTCCCTGTCCCGAGAACAACGTGGTCCCTGCCCCATCCTCCAGGGCCGTAGCCGGTGTGAGTGACGGTGGTCACACCGGTGGACATGACAGACAGGGTTTACATAAGAGGGAGGGGTTGTCGGGGACCTTGCTGTGCCTGGGGGTTTTGCCTTGCTGTACGTGAAACGGGTCCCTGCCCCATCCCCCCCAGGGCCCGGGACCCGGTGTGATTTCCGGTGGTCACCCCTGTGGCAGGGACAAAAAGGTTTACTAGAGGCGGGGGTTTGTGGGGGGACCTCCCGTGCCGGGGTTTTTGGCCTTGCTGTACGATGACAACGTGGTCCCCCCCCTTTCCCTCCTTTGGGCCCGTAGCCGGTGTGAGTGACGGTGGTCACACCTGTGGACATGACAGACACGGTTACTAGAGGCCCGGGGGTTGGCGGGGACCTTGCTGTGTCTGGGGGTTGTCTTGCTGTACGATGGACAACGTGGTCCCTGCCCCATCCTCCTTTGGCCGTAGCCGGTTTGAGTGCCCGGGGGGCACCCCTTTGGGACAGGGACAGACAGGGGTTCTAGGGGCAGGGGTTGTGGGGGACCTTGGGGGGGTTTTAATAAAGGGGTCCCTCCCCCCCCAAGGCTCCCGGTTTTAGTGACGGTGGCCCCCGGGTAAAAATTCCCCGGGGGGTTTGGGGGGCCGGGGCAATCCCCCCCCCCTTCCCCCCCTTTTTTTCCCCCCCAAATTCCCCCCCCCCCCCCCCCAAACCCCCCTGACTGACGGGTTTTTCCCGAGGAATTTGATCGAGGCTCTCGGACAAATGTCCTTGCCCCTACCTAGTCTGGAAATGGGCGGGAATTGCTTCCTGGGTAGGCTTCCCACGAATAATTGGATGAGCGAAGCGAAGACTTCAATTTCCCCGGGCCCCCCCAAAAATTTTTAAAGCCAGGTTTTTTTTTTTTTTTTTTTCCCATCTGTTTTTTTGCTCTCTTCCCGGCAAACGGCATATCCGATCTTTATTAAAATTGGAGGGGACCTTCAAAAATCTCTGAACTTGACTTGCTACTTTATTGGGTCCCAATCAAAGGGAAATATTTTTTATGAATATCGAATTTTTCCCAAATTTTTTTTCGTTTTTTTAGTGGGAATTTTCTTGAATTTGGGGCCGTTTCTGCCCAAAAAATGGGGGGGGCTACAACGTTTATATTTAAACAGGGACATTAAGAAATAGTGATGTATTGCTTTCTGAAAGAAAAAGTTAAAAAAAGTTACCCAGAACCCTATAGAAAAAAAAATTTTTTAAATAAAATTTTTTGGATTTTTTGTGCGATTTTTTTCGTGCCTTTTTGAACCAATTCTGCCCAAAAAGGGGGGGGGCAACAACTTTTTAAATATTATACATGGACAAAAAGGGTTAAAGGTGATGTAGAAATTTTTAAAAAAAAAAAAGTTAAAAAAGTTAGCCAGAATCCATAGAAATAAAGCTTTTAATATAATTTTTTTTAGGTAAAAAAATCCGAATTAAACGGTAGGCCCTTAACAATAAAAATTTGACAACATTCACCTCCCAATTTGCGTATTTAAAATTTGCGTCAGGTGCCAGGGGTTAAATTACCAAAATTTTGGAAAAAAGGTTTTTTGGTCCATCAATTTCATCATAGATCAATAGCTTTATTTCAACATCAAAAAACTGCCCAATTGTAAATTTAATGTTTTTTTTTTTGTTTTTTATTTTTATTAAATAAAAATTTTTTTTTGTTAAAAATTGGTACTAAGCACAGCCATATTTATAAAAATTTTTGGAAATTTTTTTTTGTCCTGTCTTTTTGGTTTTTTTATTGGTTTAAATTTTTTTTGATAAAGATTTCTGAAAGGAAAACGAAATATCACATTTTTTAAAAAAATATTTTTTTTAACAGCTTTAAAAGTGAAAAAATCCAATGATTTATATTTATACAAAAAAAAAGCACTTTCAAAAAATAAAAAATATCTCACCCCAAACTAAAAACTTTTTTAAAAATCATCCCCTCAACGCGGCGGGACTTTAGCGTTTTCCTAGTTATTTATTTATTCGTCAATATATCGTTAACAGGGCAGAGCCCCACCAGTAACGTATAATAAAAATAAAAAATTATTGAAGCTTTTCAGACACTTCAATAATATAATACAATAACAAATAGCATACGAAAATAATATAAAACACCTAACAATAAAGTATCTCACACTGTGACTACACTCAAGGAGTCAAATACAAAACCTATTTTTTTTCAAATTCAACCTAGAAATGTTCAAATGTGTGGATATTATTTAACTTTTTAACTCTCACATAGGTTTAGTTCTGGCATAGCTTGCTTGCTGCGTTGATCATTGTTTGTGATGTCCAAATTTCTTGGAGTGAACTCTAGTGAATGACAGTATATTGATATTGTATCACTATAAATACAAATTATTTTTAACAATTAATGATTAGCTCAATCGATTGGTTCTCGATACGGTTACCGAGAACAAACTGAAACAAACTGAGATGTATCTGTATTTCTTTGCCACTTGGTGCAAGAGATGTTCACTTACGTCTGTTACACCAGTTAGTTACTCACCGGCCATCTGCATGTCCCTCCTTCTGTTGTAGAGGGCGCACCCTGCGCAGCAATAGCAGACAAGGGTGGTTATCAGGGTGAGAGCTATCACCAACCCCACTATGCCGGACACGATCGGCACCCATGAGGTATCACTGCAGGGAATAATATTGCTGGTTGGATGAGCGAAGCAAAGATTGCAATTTCACTGACCCCCCCCCCCCCCCCCAAACAAAAATTAGCTCGGGTGTTTTTTTCCCCTTTTTTTCTGTCTGTTTGTTCGCTCTCTACCGGCAAACGGCATATTATGCGTACTTGATGAAAATTGGAGGGGACCTTCGAAATCTCTGAACTTAGACCTGCCACATTTTTGGGTACAATCGAAGAAATATTTCTCATGAATATCGTACTTTTAGGATTTTTTTCGATTTTTAATGCGATATTTTCGTGACATTTGGGCCGATTCTGACCAAAACGGGTGGGGCTACAACGTTCATATTTTACATGGACATTATAGAAAAAGTTGAAAATGTTAGCCAGTATCCATCGAAATAAAGTTTTAATATAAGTTTATGAGGTGTAGAATAATTAACAATCTACAGAAACTTGACAACAATCACCTTCAATAAGTACAAAAAGGAAGCCTTCGGGCCTCCAGATATTTTACATTCTATTAATTGGTACTAGGAAAACACTTAAGTCCCGCCGCGTTGATGGATGAGCTTTTTTGGTAAGTTTTTTGTTTGCGTTTGTTTGCACATTTCCTTTGCAAGTGCTTTTTGAATGCATTGTAGGTGATGTGTGAACTCCAAAAGAGACATATAGTACTACCTTACATCAATATCTCCTATCTGCCACAGCCAACTAATTACTTTTTTTAGATCAGTTTTAATGCTCTCCTGAACAATTTGCTTTTTGGCAGATAGAAGGTATTGGTTCTTCACCATCGATATGCCGTTTCCCCAGTAGAGAGCGAACAAACAGACAAAAAAACAAAAAAACAAAAACAAACAAACAAACAAAAAAACACCCGAGCTAAATTTTTTGGGGGGTCAGTGAAATTGAAGTCTTCGCTTCGCTCATCCAATTACCATAGCAATTACTACTACCTTATAAAAATTATCCTATTATTTAACAAAAATGATTTTGCAATGGAACTTGAAGAGTTTGAAGAACTAAAGAGATCCCACGAATACTAAAAAAAAGCGACTAAAAAAAGCGTTCGCGAAGTGGCCTAGCTGTAGTATAACTTATATTGTGTATGCGGATGAGTGATGTTGATAATGGAGAGAAGCTCAGACACTACACGTGCTCGGGACTGCTTTGCTGTTCACATGTTCTCGAAAGTTTTGTTCACTTTCGTTCTCTTATTTAGTAATTACCTTGCAAACATGTTACAATGTTTAGTCAAGAATAGTGTGATGATTGCAAACATGTTACAAAGTTGTAGTAAAGAATAGTGTGATGATTGCAAACATGTTACAATGTTAAGTAAAGAATAGTGTGATGATTGCAAACATGTTACAATGTTTAGTAAAGAATAGTGTGATGATTGCAAACATGTTACAATGTTGTAGTAAAGAATAGTGTGATGATTGCAAACATGTTACAATGTTGTAGTAAAGAATAGTGTGATGATTGCAAACATGTTACAATGTTGTAGTAAAGAAATAATAGTGTGATGATTGCAAACATGTTACAATGTTGTAGTAAAGAATAGTGTGATGATTGCAAACATGTTACAATGTTTAGTAAAGAATAGTGTGATGGTTGCAAACATGTTACAATGTTTAGTAAAGAATAGTGTGATGATTGCAAACATGTTACAATGTTAAAGTAAAAAACAGTGTGATGAATAACTTAATTCCCGTAAATTCGCTTTTGGTAATTATCATTGCA
Source organism: Sweltsa coloradensis (assembly GCA_024449915.1). Taxonomy (NCBI): domain Eukaryota; kingdom Metazoa; phylum Arthropoda; class Insecta; order Plecoptera; family Chloroperlidae; genus Sweltsa; species Sweltsa coloradensis. The sequence goes on along the minus strand of JAMZAV010003206.1, from coordinate 41,694 downwards.
ATTGTTGATTCGTGAACACATTCGACAAAAATTACATATTATGTGGAAATTGGAAATTGAACTTTCTAAATAAAATTGATTTATTGTCTTACAATTAACTTGATAGAATACATTGACTTACGGGTAGTAGTCTTCTGGATAATCATAGCCCATCCCAAGAGTGGATCAAGTATCGGTAAAAGCAGGAAGAAGCTGCAACACAAACAGATTGTATCGTGAGTAGAGTTTATTCTGGACTAGCTAGGGCTTCATAGTTCACCCCTCGCTGTGCAATCATCCCTTATACGTCACACTCGCACGTTACTGCAGTCCTTCGTATTGTTGCTCACTCGCCTGAGTAGCATTCATTCACCCAGCATTGGCTTTACTTGTTCACGCGCGTTGTCATTTTGTTAATCTCACCTATTCAAAGTTCACAAATTTATTTTTCAATTATGTGCTTAAATGCACATTACACCACTTTTAAATATTTATTTTAAATTTCATCAATCCACAGAGGTTTAAAACTTCTTCTTCTGGGTTCTAGCATCTTTTAAACTCTTTTGTTTCTAAATATCTAGAACACCACATATCTAGGATGATATATTATTATGACTTTATAAGAAGATACAATCAAACCGATACAGGTCACGGCGTAGTTCTCACTATGCTCTCTCACGCCTAATAAAATCTACAGGCTACAAGGTGTTGAATCGGTAAAAGCCAACCCCTAACTATTAGTCGACGTATGTATTTCCATGCAATGGTGGTCCCTTAAAATTATAAATATTCTTACGGCCATTAATATCATTTTTTATGTCAGGTTCAACGAAGAATTCACAGAATATTTATTTACAATATCGAGTCATAATATTATTATATTTAAACCAAGGTCCACTGGATTTCCGCTAGGCTTCGCTGCCGCGCACAGGCCGATGGCCAAGTAAGGTCGTCCGATACACTTCCACTATGGGGCCGCCATGATGGATCACAACTGTGGGTAAATTCGCGGCGAATTTAAACTTGGCCGCGGCCCGCGAATGCATTGTCCACGGGAAGATACTCAATTTGAAGCGCATTAACACAGCATTAATTATTGTATCAGTATAAGCATTAAGCGTCGCGTAAATAGGCTTAATTATCTGAACAAAATAATGCAGAAAATAATTTAAAATCAAATTAAAATGATATTATAATGCTGGCATATATTTTGCCTTCGGCCTATATAGACCTTGTTTAGGCTTAATGAAATGCTACATAGCCTTTTGCTACATAAAATAATAGGCTATACTGTATTTTATTTGTATCAGGGAACAATAAGGTAATGTTTCCAAGACAAAATCATCCAATCCCAATCATCTGGAATGGCCTTATTTTGTAACTTCAAACTTGTAGGCCTACTTGAATGATAAGATTATAGGCCTAATTAAATGCTGCATTGCCTTGTATTACAGAAACATAATTGGCTATATTTTTATTTTTATCAGACCAGGGAACAATGGGGTAGGCCCTAACGTTTCCAATGCCAAATCCAATCATCTGGAATGGCCAACTTTGTAACTTCAAAGTTACTTGCATGATAATATTAGGCCCATATAATGAAATTTTACTACAGAAAAAATAATGGGCTATATTTTATTTGTATCAGATCAGGGAACAAGGCAGGCCTCAACGTTTCCTAGCCCCAATCTTCTGGAATGGCCAACTTTGTAACTTCAAACTTACCGTACTTCAATGATTTTGCAATGTTATTAATAACGGAGATGCATGGGAGAATGGCCATTTATTAATAATAAATATGATATTTATCCAAAACAGAAGCACACTGCCAGGTCCCAGGTTATAAAACAAATCCCAATAATAATTTGAGATTATGCATCCTTTGTCAACCTGTATTTTGTCCAAATCTTCAGGTAGGCTTATCATTGATGATTTTCAAGGGGGGCAGGGAAAACAATGAAACATACTAGTAGTTGGGTGTAACAGTGCATGTAAAGCAGGTGGGACAAGTCAAGGAAGAGTACCTAGGTGATCGAGGATATATTTTTAGGTTTTGACATGTAATATAGGCCTACCCCAAACGACATACTGTACAATGGGTCCACATTACAAAATAAAATACAATAAAATGTCATGCAATACTCAGTGCTTTTAATATTAATATTTATCTTGTAGGCTCCATCTATTATTATCTGTACCTTAGAACTTATAATATGCTTTCGCTTCGGCTAAATGTTTTGACACTATCCATATTATGTATGTACAACTTTGTACCTGTCAATGGAAATAAAAAATATAAATTGCAAGGAATTTCTAAGGAAGGGTGGAATCATAGATAATAATGGTTGGAATAATAATCTATAGTAGGCTAATTCAAACTAAAAAAATCATGATTTTATTATAAATGTAACAGGTCCATTAATTAATTTAAGTTGCCTACAATAAAAAGCATAGGTAGGCCTAGTACCGGTACCGGTAAACTAGATTAGGTGTAGGACTACAACATGGATCTTCATTGATATGAATGGCAACTCTAGTAAAAACAGTAAAAAAGATTGTATAAATTATAATACAAGTCCAAGCATAGGCCTGGAGGCACATTCAAAACAAATTATTGAAAACATGTTTGACATGGTTTTTTACAAGCTGATATATTTGGCCAACCTATCAATGAGACATGAGAACGAGAAAGTTTTTATAGCTTGGTTATTATATTTAATGTATATATTATATTGGCCTAAATCATAACTTTTTAAAAATTAAAAAATGCTGAGAATTATATAATTTTTTAATATGAGACTCCTTTCAAAGAGATAGACCTACCAAGCCCAAGCTTTATCACTTTCAATGAGATGATAAAATATATAAATAAAATAGTTTTTCTCATTGGCACACGACACGAGTAAAGAATAGAATACTTCCTCAAAGGGAAAATTATGTCCACAATTTTACGGAAGTGCAGCGAAGTGTAAGTAGCCAGGCCTAGGCCTACCTGAAAATACTTTTTGGAGAATTGTCTTCAAAAAGTTTTTCTAATTGGCACATGACACGAGTAAAGAAGAAACTTCCCCACAGGGAATATTATGTTCAAAATTTTTCCGGAAGTGCACCGAAGTGTAGGCCTACCTGCACCGCAGTAGGGCCTATCAACTCTCAAACCCAGCAAACCGACAGGCGGCAACCGATATTCCAAATGGCTGAGAAGTTAGAGGCAACCTTGCTTGGAAAAGCCCAGTTACAGTTACAGTAGCAGTATAGTGACCGTAAATAATTTGATGACCACAGACAAACCACAAATAAAACAATTTTTAGTTCCGAAACCCACTAGGTAGTAAAAATCTTTGTCCGTTCGATCTTTCATGTTCACTGGTGGCCGATTGTCCTACACTGAAGGCTGGTTGTCCTACAGTGAGGCTGGTTGTATTGCACAGGTGGCTGGTTGTCTGCACTGGTGGCTGGTTGTCTACACTGATGGCTGGTTGTCTTGCACTGGTGGCTGGTTGTCTACACTGAAGGCTGGTTGTCTACACTGAAGGCTGGTTGTCTTGCACGGGTGGCACTGGAGTGGAGGCTTGTTGTTGTGTTCCTGTGGACAAGAAAGGAACAATGTATCTAAATCTTAACAAGAATAAATACTAAATAGTCCAAATCCATGGCTACAACTAGGCCTAAGGCTTATCCGTAGCCGTAGGCCTAGGTCAATTTATGGTAAGAATACGATTGTGCCTAAACTTGCCGCATACGACATCCCGTGCTTCTACATATGGAAGGACTTGTCCCCACTGAAAATCAGTTATAACTGAGTGGGGTAGACTCTAAATACAAATCTATTTATTTAAGTATTTATAAATGCAAAGTTGTAGAGGGTCTAGGTTAGAGTATTGCGGTATTGCGCAAGAGTGCGGGAGCTTATATTTGGTAGGCATAGATAGGCCTAGGCCTACATACTTTAATTTGGACATGTTCGGTTCAAACTAACTTTTACCAAATCGCCTAGTGCTGTTCGGCACAATAACCAAATTAATCATAGGGAGTAGAGAACCGTAGGCCTTTTGGATCCAGGGTTCGTTAGGGTAGGGCTTAAGATAGCAAAACAAACCACATGTACTTCATGTAGGCCTACATCCCACATGCAATTTGCCATACAAAATACCCTGCGGCTCAACAGTTAGCTACGGAAAATTTACATGATCAATTTTAGCTGTAAACTAGGGCTAGGCCTGTGACGGTAAATTTACGACTGCTATTTTAACCGTAGCTACGGTAACGGGGTAAAGTTGCCCTAAGGGAAACGTCGTGTCCTATTTTTACAGTAGGCTTGACTAATTGACTAGGAGGCCCTAGACCTACAGAATTGATTTACACAGCAGGCTAGGGCTTAGGCCCTAAATCTACGCCCCAAATACTAGCCGCCTAGAAAATGCCACCGGTCCTTGACCAACTGCAGGAGTGAGAGACAACAACAACAACAAGATAGATTGACGGCCTGCTAATTTAGCCGGAGCTACGGAGTTTGTTTTGTAGGCCTAGGCCTACGTTCAATTAACCTATTGAAGGCCAGTGCTAGGTACCGGTACCGTTAGCCTCAGAGGCTAGGCCTAACTAATCTGCTAGAGCCTAGCTAGCCCTATGTTGAATTGGGGTTGTTTTGTTTGTAGGCCTACCTAAACCCTTTATGACCAGGTCTTTGTGTAAATCACTTGGCCAAGGTCCTAGGCCTAGGCCTTAGCCTAGGGCTAGGCCTATGGAGAAGGGATCACACAAAGCCTAGGGTTAGGCCTAGGCCCTATCCCTTGGTTTAGTGTAGGCCTAGGCCCTATCCCTTGATTTAGTAAAGTACTCATTATGAATTTGCCATGCAATAAATATAGGCCTAAGCCTAAGGCGGCTAGTATTTGAGGCCTAGCCCCTAGCCTGCCAAAGTGGGCCTAGGGCTAGGCCTCTCCTCTAGCCTGCCAAAGGATATGCCCACCTAGGCCTAATTAAATATGTTAAACTCTAAACTTATACTGAGGGCCAAGAGTCCATACCAGTCTAAATACAGAACATAAAAATATAATTGCAATTCGCTAGGTTAGCTACATACCTCACTCAATCTGGAGCTGTCAATGCTGTCCATCACGCCTGCAATTTTAGACCCATTTAGCTCTTCTTCTCGGAGAAGAAGGAAATCTAAATAGTCTAACACCTTCCCTGGAGCTTTCCGAACAATTTGGTGCTACATACCCCGTCATTTGAATGAGAGAATATGCTCAAATATAAATAAAAACACAACACCAAATACAACGCAGAGTAATGGGCGCCATGGCGAAACAAGGTGGTTTGTGATCCAAGATGGCTTCTAATTTCGCGTCTGGATGACCTTACTTTACGGCTTCGTAAGACCTCCGCTAGGAGTAGATACAGGGGACCTTGATTTAAACTAGGGAGCGGATGTTCAGGACCTTTCAAAGTGAGAAAAAGTCAGGCAACAAATAGTACCTTAAAAAACAAAAAAGGACTTATTGAATTTAATCGAATTCTATTTTTTTCATAACTTTCAGTTATGTTTTTTTTTTTTTACTCACCAAGAGTGAACCTTTGACGAACAATTAATAGCCTTCTTACTCTTTCAGGATCTGGCCTACGAGTAGAAGGCTTATCTCGGTGCTCGACGCGCACAATAGATTAAAGGACTAGATGCGATACGTTGCGTGCGTCACACACCTGATAAGTGATAACCTGATCGCCATGAGATAAACTAATCTAGCAATGAAATTTATAGCGACGATTAAAACATGTCACTTCTTTATGATTAATTATGTCCGCTCCTTACATAGGCTTGCAACAATAACAATTAGTATGTGTATTATTAATCATTAGTAGGCCTCATTTGAGAAAGTTACGCCTGTATCATCCGATTCACGTGGGGACTTCTCTCCCTAGAGTTCTAGTCGGCGAAAAGACGTAAACATTATTTTCTTTACTCTCTAGAAGTTTTCTGTGTTCAACTCAAGTTTTCTCAAGTATTCAACTTTGTGTAGAGGATTCTCGTTCTCCGAGGAGAGTTTGCGAAGGAAACTTAATGCTTTAGTCTTTCATAATTTCAAGTTGCTATTTCGAACCGCCCATTGGCGTAGGTGGTAGTTACAAATTTAACAAGAATTACACTGAAATTTATTTTAGTTATACTGAATTGGAAATTAATCATTGATAATCTGTCACCCTCTCACTATAAGTAAAAACGTAATTCAAATCGGCTTTTGAAATGGAAACACCGACCCAGCGTCCGACTCCAACTAGCCGACAATACAAAGAGACAGGATCCACCTTCAGGCGACGCCAACATCAACAAGAGTAAGTTCAACTGCGTGTGTCGGTTTAGGGGCTACAGAGAAGCGACAAAATTAATAGGATGCACATTCCACACTACAGATACAGAGAAACACCTACTATTATTATTATCATTTTATTACCACAATAAGACGTACAAATCGATTAGTTTCGTTACAAAACTTTCTTTACTTCTCAATAGGCTATAAATGCATTTGAATTGACATTTTTTTGTGTATAAATCATTATACATGATTCATGTAAAACATGGACTGTTCCACAATAAACAAAATCATATTTAGAGTCTACCCACTCAGTCACATAACCGATTTTCAGAATAGGACTTGAATTAAAAGCATACCAAGCCCACCCTGTCGCCGCCGACACCATCGACGAGCGAACAATGACTAACTATAGATACCGGCGTAACGCCGATCAATCGATTCCAACAAGCGGCTTCAATACCTTCAATCAATGTGTCTTTGCATAACAGATTGATTGTCACAGTTCAGTTCACACATGAATAACGAATGTTATTACTTCTTATATATTTATCCATGTTGTGGTATGCTGGTATTCAAATTTAGTAGTTTTGTATGATGTATAGATATCATCCTGGACAACATGGTGGAAACTGTTTTTATTGGTAAATAATGTATATATATTTTCTAATGTCCAATAAAACATAAAAAATAGGGGTACAGTACCTACCACAATGTTATATGCACAAGTGTTGGATCACAATCTCTCGAGTCTCGTGAAAGTCTGGAGATCGTATCGTGCTGTGTTTTAGGTAACTGTTGCATCTATGATAGCCTGAGGAGCATTCAACAGTCAAGACACAAAGATTCTAAGTTTAGAGGAAGATTTCAACGCATGTACGAATACGAACCCGGAGGACATTTGGCAAGAGCGCGGTATTGTGCTGAAGCGATGTTTTACAGTCAGTCACTTATGCTGGGTTCACAAGCCGACGTTTGCGACGTCAACGTCACGTCGCGATCGCCGATGTTTGGCCGCTAGGTGTTCACATGCTATGAGCGACGTTCGGATTTAAAACTACGATTATTTCGTATCAGACGTTTTCAATTGTACACAAGTGCACAGAACAATAAAAGACTCGCTAAAATGCCACCAAGTAGCTCCATTCTTCGTTTCGTAGATATTTACATCATTTTAGGCTTGTATGTTGAACTTCCGGCGACGTTCCGGCGTGGAAAATAGGAATCGTTTTCTATTTTTGATGACGTCGGAAGGGGAGGGGCACGTCGCGTCGTCACGTCACCTGATTGGTCGATAGCTCACTTCCCTCGTCGCAAATGTCGCGAACTTTGGCTTGTGAACCCACCATAAGTCTTGTGATACAGCACTCAATGTCTTTTAGTTTTGAATAAGAATCAACCGCGTTACAATATGAAGTCCGGTATGTGTTTCTCGTATTTTTATAGTGATAAAACATATCATTAATAATTAGTCTAACTCTAAATATTTTTATCTGGACGATAAAAATATCAAACTACTAAAACGAAGAAGGTAAGCGGCAGCAGCAGAAACCCCAACAAAGTTTACAAGAAGACCTTACAGTTACCACATTGGTTAGGGTTAGCAACAACTTGAATCGAGTGTACCAGAATCGAATTGAGAAACACTGCTCAGTGCTCAATCCCAAGGTCTGCTGGATCTCCGCCTAGCGGAGGATCGTCTAACTCTCTAACCTAGTGGCCACACGAGCGAGTTAGACGAGCCTCCGCCAGGTGGCGGAGATCTAGAGGACCTTGCTCAATCCTATATCAATATCCTGCCCAGTGTCCTCCAGTGTCCGAATAAATATTAGATGGGCATAGTGAGCCTACGCTGAGAAAATTGTGTTTTTGGTTTCTTTGTTTCTGTTTGCTTTCGCTCTTTACCAGATAAACACCCACTCCGATCTTGATGAAATGTTCAAGCCATGCCTTACGTCCACCAGAGTCTGACGCCTACTGCTTGAAGTAGTCCCTGCTGTCCGCCACCAGGGACTGTGACGACCTCGGACTCGGTGACCCCGAGGTCAAGCTCCCAGACGGCGTCAGAGAGAGAGACGTCAAACTCTTCAGTCTTGCCTTCACGAGTCTCTCTGGGTCGCTGACGTCGACGCCTCGCTCGCGCATGCGCGTCGTCACGGGCAGAGGTCTGGAGAAGCTGATGGCGTCCACGTCCCACAGCTGAAGCGCCAGGTGAGGGGCACACTGCTCCACGTAGGTCTGCGCCTCCTTCATCTGCCGGTCGTGGTGGACTCTGCGCGAGTGTAGACCCTTAGAAGGCTGTGGCGGTCGTTTGTGTTTGAACTCTCTGTCGGGGGTTGCTTCTAGCATCTTGCTTGCGCGCCGCGAGCGAGCCGAGAGCGAGTGATCGCTGCCGGGGGATCCCAAGGACAGGTCAAGGTCACTGCCTCGCCGCGAATGCGAGGGAGTCGATCTTAGAGTCGCACCTTGGTCACTCCCACGACGTGATCGCGAGGGTGAACCAAGCTCGTCACCACCCTGATAATTTGATTCAGGCCTTAAACAAAAAAAATGACACATTTTCTGATAACTTGAAATAGACAAACCGTGTAAGATTACTCTAAAGCACTTTTAGCCAGTACATTTGTAGATATTTTACTCGGTCCAATCATAAAGATATTAATCTCTATGGTCTTAACAATCTCAGAATATGCATTTACATGTTTTTAGCTGTAGTACTAGTCTACTTGCGTACATGGTGAGATGTCTTGGCGAAGGCACTGGCGTCGACCTGCTGCTCATCGTGGTCTCTGTGACCTGCCACGGGGACGGCACGGCCGCGCGGTGCTCCCTGGAGGGGGGTGGCAGCGGGGAGGGAGTCCCCGCCTCCCTAGGCTGCACGTGCACGAGGGCGATGTGGTTGCAACAAGCAACCAGCAACTTCTCCCGCGTCCAGATGTTGACGCTCGGCTCCGAGGGGTTGTCGCGGACGTCCTCGGCGGTGTGGGAAGTCGACGAGATCGACGTGGGAGGTAAAGGTTCTGCTACTGACTCGACCTTGCCGATTGAACTAGCACCTGGTTTCCCACTCGACGGACCGGGATAGAAAGAACGAGTGCCAAACTCTATTCTTTTACCTAGGACGGAGAAAGATGGGAAATTCAGTTGTAAGGTTTGAATACAGCAGAGGTCATCGATGTCCCACACTTTCAGGGCCTGTAACAAAATAAGTTATCCTATCAACGATAGCATTTTCCTTGATACTTTCATTTTTTCTTGTATAAGCAAATCTGCACCTCTGTGCTTAAAAATAAAAGTTGTTAAAAATAAATTATGTTTTAATTCTTGTCTAAAATTTAAATTACCCCATCTCTCGAGCAACTTAGAACCGAAGTCATGTGACGCAGAATCAGCACATCAACGACTGCAGTTTTGTGGCCAAATAAGGACACAGTGGGCTCCTTGGCTACTACTGGGTTCCACAGGCGGACGACACAGTCATTGCTGCCTGTAGCCAGAAGACGCATAGTCCTGTCCAGATGGAAACAGCGGATACCCTGAACAAACAACGAGTGCATCAATTTTCATAACCTTCATGGTCTGAGAGCCGAGTGTAAGTGAGGACATTTGATGACGTACTAGTTCTTAAACCTACAAACATTATTTTACGTGACAAGAAGCTACTAGTGCATCTTGTCTTACCCGTGGCAGTCTGAAGATGTACGGTGCCCTCTTGGCCGAGATGTGACGGATGACCAGAGTGGCCAAGGGGTCTTGACTGCAGGAAACTAGCGTCTGGTTGTCAGGGAAGTAAGCAACCTGGCGCACTTCGTCTCTGTGAACCAACGGGTCCACCCGCAAACGAACCCATTCGCTCTGGGTCTCAATCTCCTGAAAACAGTTTGACATCCTTTGAAGCCAGAATTTACAAAGAAATAACATTTTAGAAGAATACAGTGGTTTCAATCTACACTTCTACATACATGACAGGAGTTGAGGCCAAGAAAATATTGGGCTTTGAATAGATACGCCTTTCGAGTTGGGTTGGACAACGGCCAACTTAAACTTCTGGCGGACTTTCGGAGAAAGATTTTAAAGGATCTAAGGTTGGACACGACGGTGAAACTCCTAATAGAGATTCGATACGTTAGTCACATTTTTATGGAGAATCACAATTCGTTAAAACTGGAGCTTATGGTTATCACGTATTAACGCCATTATCGGAAAGGTTATTCGATCGGGACATTTTAACCTACCATCCAGTAGTATTTGTCCAACTTGTCGGGGTGCTTCTTGCGAAAAAGGGACAGTCTGGGCTGCAGAAACGTCAAGGTTGTGATACCTCCCTTGTCGTCTCCGATAAACAAGATGGACGCCGTGTCGGCCGACGAGCTTGGCGAGTAGACCAGGCAGAGTGGTACATTCTTCAGTCCGGCCACGTGGCAACGTGGGGTGTGAATCAGCCCCGAGCAGTCGTACACGTGGAGCGCCCTGTCGGAGGAAACCATCACCAGTGCTTCGGCGTCGGGCAGGAAGACACCGTCGGTTATCCACGTGCGGTTGATGCGACGCTTGTTCTCGCCCTCGAGGCTGAACGCAGGGTCGCCGTATCTCATTTGAAGCATGTAGGTGTCGTGCAACTTAAAATGGCCGTCATAGACGCCCACACGGCCGAACTTCGTAATGATGGCATAGCAGAATGAAGTTTTGGTTTCGATCGGCACCACTTTCACGATCGTCTCTCTCTGAAATGTTAAGCGTAACCCATTTTACAAGTGAACTAAGATTATTTTTTCGGTTTGCAAAATTTGAGTACCTGCCAGCTCATTATTCTACTATTAACGAACAAATATTTTGACATACAAAAGTGTTATAATAATGGTGATGCCATGAACGATAAGTCGATAACTGATACATTTAAGATTATTAATTCTAAATCGTTTTGAAAAGATAACAAACTAAGTTTCGTTTTGGACTGTTATTGTTATATACCTGAAACTTTATTGGCGACGAGGAAACAATATTCACCTGGCAGTGCGGGGTGTCGGGGAGCTGGACGCACGTGTCCAGCGGCGTCCGTGTGTTGTCTCCCAGGTCGAGGGCGATGCGCTCGATCACGTGGTCCAGCACTTCCTCCCACCAGACCACGCCGCGGCTGCTGCTGTCCAGGATGTGGAACAGCTTGGAGGCACTCAGCGAACAGGCCGTGCTACCTGGCCGGGCAACAAGAAGTAAGAACATACTCTACGCAACCAAGATTGGTTGAAACACATTCTGTCTGTCTTTCTTGAGGAGAATAGGAGGTACACCATCTCAGATCGATTCTCCATTTTTGAAGAGTTGTGTAGTTATTGTGTTAAGTGTTGCAGCACTTCAAAATTATTGGATGAGCGAAGCGAAGACTTATATTTCACTGACCCCCCAAAAAAATTTGCTCGGGTGTTTTCTTGTTTGTTCGTTTTTTTTTCTTTGCCTGTTTTTGTTTGTTTTTCAATCTGTTTGTTCGCGCTCTACCGGGCAAACGGCATATGCGATCTTAATGAAAATTGGAGGGGACTTTTGAAATCTCTGAACTTAGACTCGCTACGTTTTTGGGTACAATCGATCAAGTATTTCTTATGATCATCGTACTTTTACGATTTTTTTCGATTTTTAATGAGATATTTTCGTGATATTTGGCCCGCAACCGGGCAAACGGCTACTCCGATCTTGATGAAACTTTATGGGAACGTTTAAAATCAGTGAAATTATGTATGCAATGATTTTAGAGACAAATATTTCTCATATTAATCGTTCTTTTATGATTTTTTCCACGATTTTTAATACGATATTGTCGTGATATTTGGGCCGATTCTGACGTAATCATCGGCCAGAAATATTCAAAAAAAAAGCTCATCCATCAACGCGACTGGAAAAAACCGTTCGTGAAGCGGCCGAGTGTATATACATCTCGTCGTTATACAAATCTATATTTGGACGAGCGAAGCGAAGACTTCAATTTCACTGACCCCTCAAAAAATTAACCTCCAATGTTTTTATGTTTTTTTTTTTTCGTTTTTTCTGTCTGTTCGCGCTTTACCGGGCAAACGGCATTTGCGATCTTGATGAAAATTAAAAGGGACCTTCGAAATCTCTGAACTTAGAGCTGCCCGTGTTTGGGTACAATCGAAAAAATATTTTTCATGAATATAGTACTTTTACGATTTTTTTCTGTTTTTAGTGCGATATTTCCGTAACATTTGGGCCGCTTCTGACCAAACGGGTGGGGCTACAACGTTCATATTTTACATGGACATTAAGGTTACGGTGATGTGGTACCTTTTGAAAGAAAAAGTTGATGAAGTTCCAGAAATAAAAAAGAAAGAAGAAAGCAGAATCCATAGAAATATAGGCTTGAAAATAAATTTTTTGAGGTATATAATAATAACTAGGAAAACGCCAAAGTCGTTGTTAGACGATTGAGCGAGTCATCTGTTGAGTATCCGGCAACATTTGCATTTAAGTTGATTAATATATAAGGTCTAAAATCTAAATGATAGGGTTTTGAATGTAGCTGGTATAAGGGAGCATCAACTGAAAGGCCATAATGCGCCATTCTAGCCTGTGATAGGCTAGGGAGGAAAGAACCATGCTGGAAAGAGCCACGAGAGTGTTTTTTACCACTTGAATATCACACGCAGCAACTTCTTTCTGCGTTTAGTCCATTTATGTAATAGTTCGTTAATATATTGGCCTAGATTAATTTAATATGCATTTTACGTTCTGAACCGTGTACAGGCCATTAGTATTAACTAAAAGAGTTGGGGGTGGATTGGCCGATTAATCTACAATCACCTTTATAATTAATGTTTATGACCGTTACAAGTTGCAAAAAGTAAAATGCACATTTTAATTAATGTAGGCCGATATAGTAACTATTTAATAAATAAATCGATAAAACGCAGAAAGAAAATACTGCATGTGATATTCAAGTGGTAAAAAACACTCCTCTATGGCTAATTCATATCAAAAACTAAAAATATCAACATAGTAATGTAAATAATGTAGGCTTATTATGGATTTAGCTAGGAATAGGATAAACGTTAAAGAAAGAAAGAAAGAAAGAAAGAAATATTATAGATAGAAGATCTTTGCAGGTTGTGGCCTCTGACAGAGAAAGTACGGGGCTGTATACGGCTGTAGCTATAAGCAAGCGTTTCTGTCACCATAGCCTACCACCATAGCCATACGCTTCTAATGAAAATTTAAAATTCCTTGTTTATGCACCCCAATGATATGTTTTACACTGCGAGTATGCTTTGTAAAAAAATATTTTATTGGTGTGCATGCAGGTACCCGAAATTTAGGGTCGGGTCGGGTATTTGGGAGGGCAGACCTGAACGTCAAAAGAGGTACCCGCATCATCGTATCCTTATAATGTTTATAGGTTTCTGGAATGGATTCTGCAAGACTTACAAAAAACATAAAATAATGGGGTATGTAGGCCTACTAGGAAAACGCCAAAGTGGTCGTTAGACGAGTGAGCGACTCATGTGTTGATTAGGCTTCCTGGTAACATCACATTACCTCCCCCTACCATGGGTATTTCCTCCCTAGCCTATCATAGGCTAGAGTGGCGCATTACGGACTTACAGTTGACGCTACACTTAAAACCCTATCGTTTATACCTTATATACCAATTACCAATCAATTTAAATGCAAATGTTCCCGGGTACTCAACACATGACTCGCTCACTCGTCTAACAACGACTTTGGCTTTTTCTTAGTCTATAGTTGGCTAAGGCGCCTTTATACCCAGAATGTGGGGGACCCGGGTTCAAACAACGGTCGGGATAGTTTTTGTTATTTTGTGGTTTTTCTAGAGCAAAAGCATTGTCATTTAATTAGATCCTACACATCTGCTTATATTTTCAATTTATTATTTCTTGTAGGTTTAAATCGCAACGGATGTTGCTAATTTTGTTAGTAGTTCTCAGTTAACTGGTTACGGATGTCTGTTTAAAATTTCAGTTCAACCTTTTTGGCCGTTTGGCATAGCACAAACAAACAGACAAACATGGTCACAACCATGGTCACAACGAATGCCCGTTCGACTTGCCTTGTAAGACTCATTTGCTGCGTTCACTCGTCTAACTGGGAAAACGCCAAAGTCGTTATTAGACGAGTGAGTGAGCTATGTATGAGTACTCAGTAACATTCCCTTTCCTCCCCCTACCTAAGGCTGGATCAAGTCAGCATGGGTCTTTCCTCCCTAGCCTATCATAGACTAGAGTGGAGCATTATGACCTTACAGTTGACGCGCCCTTATACCAACTAAACTCAAAACCTTATTATTTATACCTATATAATTATTATCAAACTTAAATGGAAATGTTCCCGGGTACTCAACACATGACTCGCTCACTCGTCGAACAGCGACTGTCGTTTTCCTGGTCTAGTTGTCTAAGGCGCCATTATACTAGAAATGTGGAAGACCTAGGTTCAAACCCCCGGTCGGGAAAGATTTTTTAATTTCTGGATTGTGTTTAAAAAATTATAAAACATGTTTTGAAATGCATACAATTATATGAAAAACATAGCCAGTACGAAATACGAGTAAAGATTGCAAAGGTTTACTCAATCTCACAGCGGAATTTAGGGGAACCTTGAGCGTGCAAGATTCTATACACATTGGTCACTGCATGCATGTAATGATGATGAAAATGATTTCTTTAAGAATAAGTGCATTGTTGTTTAAATGAAACCTGTACATTTTAAGCCTAATTTCCAATTTATTATTTCTTGTAGGTTTAAATCGTAACGGATTTTGCTCATTTTGCTAGCAGTTCTTTCAATTTCAGCTCAATCTGTTTGGTCGTTCGGCCGAATGGGACCGAACAAACAAACATACATTTTACAGACACATTAATCACGAGAAGACCCGATCAAGTGGCGTTATATTTCCCCATTTGCTTCGCTCACTCGTCTAATTATCAAATAACAATAGAAACTTGACAACAATCACTTACAATGCATACAAAAAGCAAGTCTTTGGGCCTCCTGATATTTTACATTCTAATTACTATAGCAATTAGTACTACTTTATAAAATTTTCCTAATTTAACAAAAATGATTTTGCAATGGAACTTGAAGAAGTAAAGAGATCCTACGCTTACTAAAAACTTCAAAAAGCTCATCCATCAACGCGACTAAAACAAGCGTTCGCGAAGCGGCATAGTCTACAATACCCAGCCCTTGATTTGTATATTTGCGCTGGGTAAACATGATGGAAAGCTGCCCACAAAACCATGCACGCTATCCACACTGTAAAATTTGTTTGTAGACATACCTACAATAATGTTTACCGCCGAAATGAACTGGTTTTTATCCAAAGGTTTCCCACCGTAGCCGGAGTACTGCAGGGACCGATCTTTGGGCCGGCGTGTTTCTTGAATGCACGTCCGATCTGCGTCCGGGTCACCGTCAAAGAAAAACTGGCGCAAGTCTCGAATATCTTCGGAGTCAAAACGTTGCAAGAAGTCCAGCTCCAACAGATCACTTCCATCCTCTTCCAAGCTACAATGATTTGAAAAATGTATATAATTATCGCGTTTAGTATTATTATGTGAGAGAGGAAGGAACAGTATTTGAAATGAGACTAGACTGTTAAGTAAAGCATAATAAGATGTGAAAGTGGACATCATGTCTCTGAGACCCTGACCCCACGCTATCTCGGACACCCCAGATCACGAGTTGACCCCCACACCACCCCAATCATTCTGCCTCTTATCGAAATCGGCTTTCATGTCATATGGGCAATGTGCTTAATGAGTATATACTTATAATACTAAGAAAACGCCAAAGTCGTTGTTAGACGAGTGAGCGAGCCCTGTGTTGAGTACCCGGGAAAAATGCATTTAAGTTGATTGATATTAATTAAGGTAAAGCCGCAGGGTTTTTGAGTTAAGTTAATATAACGGCGCGTCAACTGTAAGGTCATAATGCGCCACTGTAGCCTATGATAGGCTAGGGAGGATAGACCCATGCTGTCTAAGTTAGATCCAGCCGTAGGTAGGGGAAGAAAGGGAATGTTCCCGGGTACTCAACACATGGCTCACTAACTCGTCTTACAACGAGTTTGGCGTTTTCCTAATCTAGTTGGCTAAGGCGCCTTTATACCCGTAATGTGGGGGACCCGGGTTCGATTTGTTATTTCTGAATTGTATTTAAAAATTAACGAACATGTTTTGAAATGCGTGCAATACTAAGGAAAACATAGCAAGTACTCATGTAAATGTTGCAAGGTTTACTCAATCTCCCAGCGGAATTTTTGGTGGCGTGCAAGATTCGTTACACCTAGGTCACCGCCTGACATTCAAAAAATGATTTAACATTTAACATAATAAATTCAGAGTTGTTCTGAATCGGCCTTGTTGATTCTGGCGTTGATCCGCGGGTGTTCGCACTGTCCATACCACCGATTGCTATATTTCCTATTAAAAACTATCGATCTTTGGTTGGTTATCGCTCACTCGTCGATTGCGTCGGGGCCTTCAGGGTTGGCTTAGTCGCTTTGATTTACTGTCCCCCACTGAAAATCAGTTATATAACTGAGTGGGTAGACTATAAATACAATTTATTAATTTATTTATTTATTTATTTATTTACTATTTATTTGATAAAAAATTATTAGTTAAAAATGATTTTCCCAGAACAAAAGCATTGTCGTTAAATTAAACACACATAATAAAAAACTTGTAGAAATACAGCCAAACCTTACACACTCAAAAGGAATGAGATCTAAAAAAAGGGCCAAGCTCATCTACCCTTCCACATAAACGTACAGTGTCCCATAACAGCATCCTCGAAAAGCTTGGCAAAATAGAATTTGCGATTATTAATTTAACGTAATAGTTTATCCAAGTTCTTTTTTTCTAATTAATTTAAACGTAATAACATGCAAATTCTATTTTGCCAAGCTTTCGAGGATGCTGTTATGGGACACTGTACGTTTATGTGGAAGGGTAGATGAGCTTGGCCCTTTTTTTTAGATCTCATTCCTTTTGAGTGTGTAAGGTTTGGCTGTATTTCTACAAGTTTTTGTTATGTGTGTGATCTCATTACTTTTTCAAGTTCCATTACAAAATTATTTGCTAAAATATAATATTTTTATCAAAGTTGATTTAAATTCTATGGTATTAGCAGTAACAATATAGGATGTAAAATATCTAGACCCGGATTCATGTACATCCTGGGTATAGGTGGTATAACCATGGTATAACGACGGTATAAGGACTGGACCCCAATTCTTGAGTTCGTGGGAGATGAGTTGAAAACGCAATTTGAAAAACGAAGTCGTTTTCGTTTCCGAAGGAATTGGTATTCTTGAACGGTATCGTGGAAAACGTCATGGGTTGTGAGTTAAAAGCATTGATATTAAACCCTAATGGTTGAAAGAGTATCACGAAATCCAAACACTTTAAAAAGATTTGCGTATAGCAAAGAGCTCGAAAAAGTTCTATATTTATTCTAGATGGCAGTGCCTTCATAAACGCGGGCCAATCGAAAGACAAGTTGTATGAAATGATTTGATTGTTGCAATTATGTAAACAAACAGATGAGCAAGTTCATATCAGAACAATGTTGTGCTGGCATAGGGTTGGCTAGGCTTGTCAAACATGTAATGTAAGTATGAATTTTACTAGTCCTATAGCCAAATGGAACTTTAGACCTACACTTTTGCATTATAAATAATTTTCCACATCTGGGCCTAGGCCAGGGACGGTTTCTGACTTTTTTATGAGAGTATAATGACACCTTTTCTCGTTCCACACAAAGAAGAAAAATTTTAAATGTCCGCTATTTGTTTACGTATCGCACTTTCCCGCCTAACTCTGCTTATACCGTCAACAAGTGTCAAGTAACTATGGTTACTTGTTGATTGTATGCCAAGTGTTTAAGGCTTATTTAAAACCTTTATTTGGAAGCCTTCCAACAAACTTTTTCAACTTTTTTTTCAAAAGAGACTATATTTCTATAACCTTAATGTCCATGTAAAATATGAACATTGTAGTCCCACCCGTCTGGTCAGAATCGCGGGCCGACGTATTAGATGTTAGCAGTAGCAGTAGTAGCAGTAGCAGTAGCTAACATCCTTAAAGTGATTTTGAGCATGTTTCAAGCCATTTTTTCACCAAGAAGGAATAATCGTACCCCAATAAAATTTGGCATGTGTTGTCAGGTACCTAAATCCCCTCGATTGTGATAGTTTTCAAGTTCACATCACGTTACATGACGGCTGGGTAACACCTCGAAATCACCCCAACTCTGCTTGGTGTATAAGGTGCTTGAGTGTGTAGCGCACCGCGGCTTGGCTGCGGCGCCCTAACGGGCACCTAGATCCTACAAATGCATTTTAGCTTATTTTCCATTTATTAGTTTTGTAGGTTTAAATTGTAACGGATTTTGACCATTTTGTTAGCAGTTCCAAGTTTACTGGTACCGGATGTATACAGACAAACATTCATTTTACGGACAGACAATATTGTCACAACGAAGATCAGTTCGACTTGAGTTGCAAGACTTTGTTCGCTGCGCAACGCGGTGAAATTACCCGTTTCTCACTTTTATTAAATTACAAATAAAATATTATATTATACAATCACGGTTATTATTCACATTATGTTGTAAAAGACACAAACAAAGTAGGTCTATACTCAGAGGCGTGCAGACTATGGTTCCGCGGCGCGAGCCGCGCCGGTGCCAAAGCCAAGGGGTGTACCCACCCCCTGGCTTTGGGTGACCCACCCCCACTCACCTCTAAAAAATATAACATGTTCAGGTAATACAAGATAAATTGTTATTAGTTATAACTTCACTTGGTTTGCAAGCTGGATGTAATGGTGTATAGTTGTCAGTGTTGGGTAGGAACGGAACTAAACAGTTCCAGTTCCTAGGAAATAGTTCCTTTTTAAGGAACTAAGGGAGGAACTAGTTCCTTTTTCCAGACAGGAACTAAGGGAGGAACTAGTACCAATTTTCCAGGAACTGTAACTTATTTTCATAAGTTCCTTTTTTATAACTTGACTGTACAAATTTAAGGAATGAAAGAGTCAAATCATAGTTTACTTACAAAATGAAGGGATTGTAAAATACTCCATTTCCAGGAAATCTAAAATTCGACTCTATTGTTTTAAATTCTTGTCATACCCCCATCCCTATTCCTACACTCAGTGGTCAACCCCCATCCCCCATGGGTTTCTCACCATTATTAGTCGCATTGCCAGCTAAATTTCACCCTTGAGTTTTGAATGATCTTTTGGGTTGTTGCGTTGTGTCGTGTTCACCACCCTTGTTGGTTGCGAAACGTGGAGCAGTGCATCATCAACCCAAAGATCATTCAAAATTTATTCACAAGTCGTGAAAGCCTACATACTCATCCATATATTTAATTCCTCCAAATTTCAAACAGAGTTTATGCATTCTTTGCAAATATTTGGTTTTAAGTAGAAATTTGGATACCTACATTGACCCTCTCGAGAAGATCTAAAGAAAAATGGTTATTTATAAAAAGGAACTTTTAGGAACTTAGTTCCATTTGGAAAGGAACTTAGGAACGCCCTAGTTCCTTTATTTTAGAGGAACTTGGAACTGGAAAGAGTTCCTTTTTCTTATGAGGAACTTGTAACTGTAACTAGTTCCATTTTTTAAGGAACTTACCCAACTCTGATAGTTGTATAGCAATATCTTGGTAGTTATGTTTATAAAATATCGCTCACTTATCGTTTGGAGAGGCTCGGCCGATCGTAAGTGTACGCGACCAAGAATTGCGTTCAATTACATTCTGTGTTCTAATTACCTTATGATCAAACAGACCATATTTCGAAATTGTATATCCACATAATGATTTTCTCAGTATATTTTAACATATCCACAAATTGAAAATGATAATTGGTAAATTCGTATTAAAATTGAAATAAATAAAAAATATAGCATATATAGCAAATCCTTGGAAAGTTTCCTATAAAATATTGCAAATTTGCAATTAGTAATTTAGTGCCTCCGTGTCTCAGATCGCACTACAAGCTATCTTAAGGGAAAAAAGGACCCAAAAATGTTTCGCCTCCGGCGGCTGGGGCTTCGCCCCAGACCCCGTGTGGCCAGCGGAAATACATTCACGGGGGTGGTGTACCCACCAGTATGATCGCGCTCGCGCCGGTCCCTATCAAACCTCTGCACGCCACTGCCTATACTCCATGGAAAGTGGCAGAAGTGGCTAATGACTAATGGCTATATTCCCGGTGGAGGTTTACAGTAGATGCACACATAGACACTTGACTGAAAATAAGTCATTCTAACCTAGTGAGTTAGTCGGCAGTAAATTGTAATAATTATTATTAGTTCATTAGGAAGTTATTAAAATATTGCAATGCACGACGTACGAACAAACATGTTTTCTCTAGTGTTTCACCAGTTCCTTATTCCTTTAAACAACGAGACGAGGAAGTTCTCATAGTAATCTGTGTCGTACGTTCTCAATAAATTCCCTTATTATCCGAGCTGTAGAGCTGTAGCCATCAAATTCCAACTCGCAACCTTCTCGTGGTTTGGCCCGTGATTAGGAGAGTTTTACTCCCTGAAACTAATGGCGAGCACTGGGTCGTCGTCGGAGACTTTCCCCTTCCCTTTGACTACCTCCCCGACGGTGACGACAATGGCAACACGGACGGATAATGACACAGACGGAGACGACCACGACGTGGGGGGACCCCTGCCCTCCCCATACGCTTGTGGCTGGTTCTGACCAGCACAGGCCTGTCCACCCTTGTCCCCCCGCGTCATCCCGTACGTCCCTCCCTTCGTCTCGAATAGCCAAAGTGCATAAATACATATGAGACGTTAAGCAACATCCAATCCAAAAATCCAATAACTCGTCAATCCCCTACCTCGCACTGACGAGCTCACTGTTGAAGCTTCCCGCGCATTGCTCCCCCATCAGTACACGAGCGAGACGATATCTCTTCGCAAAACGATGCGAACTCTTTCTTAAATACAATCCAGAATTGTTTGTACACTGTGTTGTGAACACGTTTCAATCGAAATGGACTTCAGTGTTGTTAGAAGTTAGAACTGAGCTGATGGTTCAGCGGAAAGAGTTGCTAAGCAGTCTTCCTTTATATTGATCAAGCAATTCAAGTTGTTTAGTACAACCTGCACGGTTACTTCCTAGGGGACGCATCACATTACATCAGGCTTACGCCCGAGGACTATGTGTTCGGCTTATGAAGGGTGGTCAGGGTCGAGGGGGGGGGGGGGGGGGGGGGGGGATCCCGGGGAATGAGAAATTATGAGCTTTTTGCTTTTTTGCTTCTGCACAACTAGCCACATAAATCAGAACACCCTAGGTATACAGACTGCAAATAGTTTTTCAGTTGCAGCCGTGATGATGAACGGTCAACTGTTATGAAGGGCGGGGGGCACAGGAAAGAGTGGGGGATCCCTCCATCCCCTCCTACGCCACGCGTCTGGGGGTGGTTGCCGAATGACGAAGGTTGTGATGTATCCACATTGCCAACTGGAACTCGCAAAGTAGGCCTATGCTGTGCTTCACTCACCGACACCGAGTGAGTTAGCGCATGTGGGGGAGGGAGGGGGACATTGTGGTTCATTACCTTGACCACCTTAATTTGACAATAAAATAACATATAAGATTCAATATTCAATGCCTCATCATATTATTATTCACACGAACTTCCTCTTTCTCTGCGTGTCCATGCAAAGTTTTCAATGTTGACCAATCATTCGACCAATTCGGCCACGGCCAGTGTTTTTATACGATGATGAATAATTATTTGTGATGAGTTTTATTTATGTTAAAATTTTAACCAAATTTTAGTAAAGTGCAAAATAATCTATCAGATGAGTTTTGAAATGGGAAACAAGTATTTTATCAGTGTGCTACAAGCGATAGAGACCGGCATATTATTTAAAGTAGGAAATACCGATCAGTCAAGCTGGACACGATTCTACCCGCGGACAGCGCCAGAATCAACAAGGCTGATTAGGAACAACCTTAATATTTATTTTGTGCACTATAGCTCAGTTGGTAGAGCATCGGTTTGAAGACACGGAGGTTTTGGGTTCGATCCCCAGTCGGGGTAATATTTTACGACAATTGCTATCATTATTTTGTATTTTTTTCATTATAGTAATAATAATGTATGTAATGTACATGGAAGTACTTGACGTAAGTGAAGTCCGTACAACATGTTAGCTCCGGTTTTGACCGAGTTTGTATGAAATACAACAATAAAATAATAAAATACGTTTGAGCATTGATTAATGGTTTGAGAACAATGAATAAAAGCCGGCCGGAGGTTCTGGGTTCGATCCCCGGTCGGGGAAAACTCCTTTATTATTTTATTATTATTGTTATTAATTAGAACTTTGCCCATTTAAATTAATTAATTATTTTGTGTGCATTTATTCACTCTCTGTAAATAAAATAAAATTGCTTTCGGCCAGTCTACTTTCGAATTGAACAGCTGGCCGTATCAAAACAATACGTGGTTGTGGCCATGTGTAATCTTTGGTTGTGGTGTTGTGGTAACAAGCAGCTGCTGTTGACTGCAGGTTGAGTTTGACGTTTATAGGCTTCTCCATAACAAGTTGAACTTTCCTCCAGAGCTATTAATTACAGTATTGCAGGACAATAGGTCTTAGCCTACTGACTAATTACTTAATCGCCATGGCAAATGAAGGAGTAGAAGAGTATGTAGCCAACTTCCTAGCAGAGGTAAGTTCTTACTTGATGATCCACCACTGGTTTTAAAGTTCGCTTAGGGCGTGTTTGAATTAGGCTAGCCTAAGCCTTCTAGGCCCTAGGCCTATGAATGAGTGCCTATTTCTCAAGACTCATTTTTAGTGGGCCTAGGCTACATTGCCGTGCTAAGCCTGGGCCTACTGGTGGTCGAGTCGAGGCCTAGGGGCTAGGCCTCTAGGCCAGAGAACCAAATCATAGAGCGATCACGTTTATCACGCGATCCAAGTTAGGACTGAAATATACGAACTGACCTGAGTCCGAACTGAAATCGCCGGCTGTAGCCTACATCTCAGTCCGGACTGAGTCCAGTTCGGTAACGAAGCCGAGCCAGAGCTCTCGGTTGATACGATCTAAAATTTGACTGATAAACCCAATCGAGCTCAAATAGCCTATGCGAACTTGCGGACGTTTTCTTTGTAATCGTCCAATCACAGCCACTGCTTTCAATAACAACAGCAACAACGGTAAAAACAGCTGTGCGTTGCTACATTTAGCAACCAGTGACATAGACCTTTTAGCTCGGACTGAGCTAGTCCGGCCTGAAAGCTCTTAATAATCGTTAATGAACTGAACTGAGAATTCAGTCCGCACCCAAGTCAGTCCGGACTCGGCTCGCGTTATAAACGTGGTCATGATTTGAGCTTAGGTTTGAGGGAATGAGTGAGGGCCGGACCGGGGGATTTTTTAATAATTGTCCAGGAGAGCGTCTCGTGCCAAAATCCATCACAACAAAGTAAAGGGTGACGCGGTGTGTTTTCTTACATTTATTTTCAATTCAAGGATAACAAGTGTAAAACCACTGCGCTTAGCGCATCATCTTTGTTGTTGATTTTTGCGGTAGACTTGGACACAAGACACTCTCAAGGGACAATATCCAATTTTTCTAGCGTAAGGGATAGGCCTATGACATTGTCTACTTCCCAACCCTGCCAAAAATAAGAGGCTTTAGACCTACCCACATAGATTGCATGGCAATCAAAAGGTATAGTTCCTGCCCCTGCTCTAGATATGTTACCAGTAGGCCTACTTGTAGAGCCTACTCAAGGTACCCTACCTGATACATATTTTTAATTTCAGAATTCAGACTTACGACGTAAACTTCAAAGTAAGGCAGAAGCATTGCTGATTTTGAGCAAGGAGCTTGACCAATGCCGAACCGAACGAGACCAATTTAAGCTAATGGCAGAACAACTTCAAGATCGTTATTCGGTTTTAAAGAAGAAAACTCACGATATGGGATTCAGCAAGTTGTCACTTTACTCCGACGGAATGGATAATAAACCCGCCAACACCCTCTTACAAGTTTTAGGTGAGACGAAGGAACAAAACAAAGCCTTGAAAATCGAAGTTGAGGACCTCCGCCAAAAACTCCGCGATTCCCAAGGTGATGCCAAGGTGCTACGGAATAAGTTGAGCCAACGGAAGACAAGTATGGTTGGCACGTCATGTGATAATCAGCCGTTCTCTTCACATCAGAGAGAGGAATTAGTTCAGCAGCTCGAGACGCTTCACCAGGAGGTGAGCCTGAATATCATCTCTGTTTGTTCCACTCATTCAATGTAGGCGTAATGTTGTTGACCTATATTGATGTAAGACACGTGAGACAATGCTAATCTTGTGGCGCCATCCATGATGGACTGTTGATTCACAATCACAGCCATACCTCTGAGTTTGACATGATGCATAGAAAACCTTCCTCCCCTTGCCTGTGCCTAGAACTGTCCAGCATGGGTCGTTTCTCCCCACATCCCCTATATATGAATATGACCCAACAGTTGACCATGTGGCGTCTATAAGGGGGGCATAACTGAACAGATCATGTCCAACCAAGGCTCGAAGGCAAGTGTCCTGGGCCGGATGTATGGCCCAGGGGGTGCAGTCTTGACAAATGTTTGAAGGGCAAACCAGTCTGTTACAAGTTAGGGGAGAGGGGGGTACATTTGAACGGGGGGCACATTTGAACAGTTCAAATTTCCCACCTCACCAAGCCAAAAGTTGTAGTTTGACATTTTACCACCAGAGAGCACCACCAGACACACTTGCATGCATAATTTGACATGGAAGCATGGGATACTTTTCAAGCAATCTGCTAAACATGAAAATCAAGGGAAGTAACCAAATATTTATTTTGATATCGGCCTAGGCCTATATATTTGAATATTTTAATATGATACAATCATGATACAAAGGTGATATTTGTTGATACTATTACAATTCTACTGGGTAGCTTAAAATGTGGAACTAGTGGGAAACCAATATCAATAGGTTGGTGTGAGATTTCAGCATGAAGGCCTAAAATGGTAGAAGGGGGCAGTTTTGAACAGAAATTGTGGGGCACATTTGAACACTACCAAAATGCCAATGTTTGTGACCTTATGCAAGTTTTTGGCTGGGCAGTATTATGAGGACCTACAAAATTGTCTAGGCCTAATAGAAAGTTAATTCTGGGATGTTGTTAATGCCATTCTAGTGCAGAATTATTGTTTTATTTGACTAGTAGGCAGTAGTCTAGGCCACTTTTACACTTATGAGCAGCGATTCTGAACAATAGCCTATAGTTGATTTAGACACTGAAGAAGAAGTCAACTCTGATGGTCTTGAAGAAATAGAATCGGATTTGATCTTGAAAGTCAATGATTTCGTTCTTGTTCGCTACATTGGGAAACGGTCCACTGTTCACTATGTTGGCCGTATTGAAGAGATTGCCCCGGATATGGATGAGTTTCAAGTTCGTTTCTTGAAGAGAAAGGGTGATACATGGCATTTTGTTTTTCCGGAGGGAAGATTTCTGTCCAGTTGGCGGAGAGGACTTTAGGCCTATACTAAAATTGCCTAAATTAAGAATCAGTGGTGGCACGGAAAGAGCCATTGCCGTGATGATCATTTCCTGTTGACATGTCATAGTTTGTTGTTAAGTTAGCTGTAAAATGACAATAAACTAGTTGCAAAAGTAAAAAAAATTGTTGATTACAGTTATTGTAGACCATAAATTGAGATTATAAGCTTTGTTCAAATGTGCCTCAAGGCAGTTCAAATGTGCCCCCCCGGGGGGCGGTTTTGAACAATTTCGGAGTGTTGCATATTAATTAATATTTTTATGTTGCTGTAACTACACAAAACTTTTGATACCATATTAATGTTGGCAAATGAATGCTGTAATCAGGTAAAAAAAATTGTAGCCCTACTTTATAAACATAACTGGTAATCTACAAAAATGTAAAAAGTGTTCAAAGGTACCCCCCTCTCCTTACCTCCGCGTTCCGACCTGCTGTAGGCCTACTCTTGTAATCTTAGTAAATTCACTTTAATTATATTTTTTGTGAGACTCTGAGTTTTTAAAGTAGGTATTGGTGAGAGGGTAGGTAGTGATTAAACAACACTTTCTTTTTATTAACATTAAAATTTTTGCACTTACGTGTGTGTAGGGCCTCGGCCTACCTAGTTGTAGGCCTACTTCTATTTGCAGTTAGGCCTACATGGTTTTGCAATTCTATTTTACTTTAACTATTTTTTTTTCTTTTTTTGAATAATAGAGACAATAAGGATTTTATATAAGCCTACCAACGCGTACACAAAATCACAACTAGGGTTTGACAACTCATTTTCGACCAAAAGTTCACTTAAAGTGGTTTTCCAATTACAGTAGTCAGATGATATGTATTTCTTTATGTTGATGTATATGCTAAGTTTGTGTGTGGTTGTCGTGTGTCTTGCAGTGCACCCAGATGTCTTCCGATCTCCAGGCGGTGATAGACGAGAAGGAAGACCTCGTGACGGAGCGCGACGCGTACAAGTGTAAGGTGCACCGCCTCAACCATGAGCTGAACACTCTGCTCAAAGGTGACGGCAACAAGTTGATCGACATCGACTCGCTCGTCATGGAGAACAGATACGTACAAGAGCGACTGCATCAGGCAGAAGAGGAAAGAGAAATGGCAAATCAGGCCCTTGTTAAATATAAAGTAAGTATTCATCGGAATGGAAAAACAAATTCATATTATCTGGGCTCTACAGGAGTTGGGACTTCACTAACATATTATATTTTTGTACAAATTAGGTCACTATTAGTATAAGCCAGGGAGCTCTTGATCTTTAATTTTTATGAAGTTAGTAAAATGTAGACCTGTTAACATTGTACTTGTATGCATTTAATGATTCTCAACTCTGAATAATCTGAATAACACTAGAAAGTAGAAATGTTGCTCCCGGTGTATTGAAGTGGGTGCCTGCATGTGGTTGATGGTCGAGAGTGGAGACCAGAAATGTCATCATCTCATTCATGGTACCTTCAAACCTTGAGCCTTCTTGTACCTCATTATCAGAGGCAGGTATTTACAGTAAAAATAAAATTTTCACTGATAAAAACCATCATTTATAAATAATTTTCAACACCAATTCTTTACTTTTGGGCAGAAGAAAAACAAAAATGAGAATAAGTTCCACCACAAATACCTGCTTCTGAATTCTCATAAAGTCCTTCAAAAGATTCCACGCCATCAATTCACCGCTTTTGGTCAGAAGAAAAACGAAAATCTACTTTTATTTTCAGCAAGTAGGCCTACCTGCCTCTGATCATTATGCTTCCGGTTACTAAATATCCCC
Source organism: Sweltsa coloradensis (assembly GCA_024449915.1). NCBI lineage: Eukaryota > Metazoa > Arthropoda > Insecta > Plecoptera > Chloroperlidae > Sweltsa > Sweltsa coloradensis. The sequence continues at coordinate 14,019 of JAMZAV010003206.1, read as the reverse complement.
CTCCCCTCTTTCCTCCTGGCCCTTTCCATGATTATCACAATGTGAGACCTCTGGCATCGACCAGTCATGTTTGATTAGTGGGGTAGGCGTCTTGCGGAAGGGAGTTAAGCTCCCGCACTTTGTAAGTGTTTTTGGATGAGCGTAGCGAGCGAAGCGAAGATTCCATTCTACTACACTGGAGAAAAAATTCCGGAATGTTTTTTTTTCTTTCTTTCTTTTTTTTTTTGTATTTTTGTCTGTTTGTCCGCACGATTCCGGCTAAACCGATACTCCGATTGCGATGAAATTTTATGGAGGCCTTCGAAATCTCTGAACTTAGAACTGCCACGTTTTTGAGCGCAATCGGAAAATTATTTCTCATGAAAATCGCAATTTTACGATTTTTTTTATTTTTAACAAAATTCTTCGATTTATAACACCTACATGCTTTGTCCGATTGTAATAATTTTTTCACACAACCTTAATTTTATGAATTGTTATATTCGTGTGAATTTTGAGCGTTTTCGAAAGATAAATTTCTTTAAAAAATCGCAATTTTACGACTTTTTTCGATTTTTTAAATTTCTTTGGCTTATAGCACCTACATGCTTTATCCGATCGTAATGATTTTTTCACAGAACCTTAATTTCATGAATTTATATATTCGTGTGGAATCTGAGCGCAATCGAAAAATTATTTCTTATGAAAATCAAAATTTTACGATTTTTTTCTTTTTTTAAATTACGATCCTAATTAAAAAAATTAAAAATTAAAGTTTATTTTTTATTTAATTTAAATTAATTTAAAAAAAATTCTCGACTAAGTAATGATTTTTTCACAGTAGGCAACAGAAAATCCGCATAACACTTAACAACTCAATGCACCAATTACGCTCATCCAACAACGCGGCAGGACTTAACCCTCCGTCACTCGCGCGGAATTTCTTAACACCATCCCTCGCGTGGGGTTTCTCAAACCCCAAATTATTTTGGGCTGTAATAAGTGCAGTAGGATGTTTTGGGTATTTCTTTCTGTGCTCATATGATTTGTGGAACTACTATGTAGGTGGTTGTTACTGCGAGGACAGTGAAATAAAATGCCAATGAACCTTTTTGTATGAAATATTTTTTTATTGTATTTTTCAGATTTAAAAAATGGACATTTTCAAAATATTCAAAAAAGGTGTCAAAATAATGCAATTTTAAGTTTTGTTTCACTTTTTAGTAAAAACATGAACCGTTAAAATTAAAAAATTTTTCCAAAATTCCAAAATTTCGAAATTTAAGCCAAAATAGCATTGAGTTTCCCTATGCTGTTACTGTAACGTGATCACTCGCGCGGGGTTTCAGTAACCCCAGCCAAGTTCAGACAGGCAATATAACGACACTAAAAGCCCTAATGATTAGAGGGTTACAAATTTCGCTAACAGATAGAGTGACTTGAAGGTACTGAGAATCTAGAGTCGGTAAAACAGTCCGATGCAGAGAAACAGAGTCAAATGTAGACCTTGGGGTTTGTAGAACCCCACGCGAGTGACGGAGGGTTAAGCGTTTTCCTAGTTATTATATGACTGGTTGTTGTTGGAGTGTTGTTGTGTAGTATTTAATACATGTACCTCCTGGTCAAAGAGTCTTGGTTTGTCTTCACCTTCTGTGCATTATGTTTAACAGTAGCCTAGGACTTTAAAACTAACGTACATTACCTACTAGGGACCCTGAAATTTTGTGAATGACTTTTTCACTAAATGATGCTAAATATGACTTTTTTATTATTAAGTAGCAAAATAAGGCAATGATAACGTTTTTCTTGTGAATTCGAGCAAAAACCGGAAACCTTTCTCATTTATTCTGTGCTAAGTTTTAGCTCCAAAATATGCAATTAATTTGACCATTGGGCATTGAAATCCACATTTCTGTTTCAATTCAATGTTTAGGTGGCTGGTTTAGTTGAAAATATTATTATTGAACACGCCTAGCTAATTCTAATTAAGTTAACTTTGTATGGCCTAAATATTTGCTTATGTGTAATACGTGTTCATTTCGCCAAAGGGTGGGGATTGCAGTGCTATTTTTATGACGAAATGATTACTTTTTATTTGCTATTTCTCAGGGTCCCTATTCAATTAGTATTACTAACGATTTCATCCTATGGTTTGGTATCGAATACAACCCCAAAGAAATTGAAACCTATCCATACTAGTGAGTTAATCTTAGAATATGGTTACGGTACTCTTGTTTTGGATGCCTATTAACATTCTTGTTGTAGTAATCTAACCAACCTTCCCACTGTCTGTGTCTACTAACAGAGCATGTTGGAAAAGAAGCGCAGTAAGGGTTCAGTCAAGTTTGGCACTAACAACAACACGGGCATGGTGATGACTCATAAACAAGGTGAGTGCGTCGTACGTGTCTAGCGTTTCAATTAGTATTAATAATTATTTATTAATTAATTTTAAAATTACTTTTCAAGTTCCTTTTAAAAGTAAGCCTAAACTTAAACAATCATTGTCAATGTATTATCAACATTAAACACCCATATTTAACTTGCAATTAATTCTGAAAAACAAATATACATACAAACAACAAACACAAACAAATAGGCCTATATTTGCATTAATAGGCCTACACATATTGACATTTCACAATTTTGAAGAGAAAACTCCTTCGATTTTAGCTGTTGTTTTGCGACAGTAAAAATGAATAAGCTAGGCCTGTAGATGTTGGAAGAAGAGGAATTCATATTCAAATGAAAAATTTATACTAATGAGCGAAATTATGCACCGCTAATAGTTGAATTTGGGGGGGGGGGGGCGGCACCGAGGAATGAATGACAAGGCCATTTGACTGGCAAGAATAAGAAGAACAATATATATTCGCAATTTTTCCTTGGTCATACGCATAAATTTTAAAAACGACCAAATGTGGTAAATTTTGCATCATTGCTCTGAAACCGTAGTTTTTTCGTAATATTTATTTTGTATGCAATACTATGATTGACATGAAACATAAACAATATGGACTACACTGAAATCAGAGATGTGTTGCTGTAATTACTATTGCAAAAATCCACTGTCTCCACAATGTACCTATCACAACTCTCTGTGCTTGTTTGTATATGCCACACTCATAGTTTTGTCTGTGACTCATTTGTAGCCCACTTCTAAATAAAAAATGCAAACTGAAAAGTAAAAAGTTCCAAAAAAAGCAAATGTTTTCAAGGAATTGTTTATGCAGTGAATGTGTTTGTTCCAAGTATGAATGTACAGTGTTGCCAGATGGTGACGTACGAGTAATGCCTGTGGTTGTGACATTACAGTGCAGCAGCTGTTGCAACGCGGGACGGTGGCCCAGCTTCCTAACACAGCGGCCACTCTATCCGACATGAAGAGTCTGTGTACGGCTCTGCTAGAGGCCGTGGGAGACAAGACGCTCGCTCTCGCGCACCAGAAGAAGGCGAACAAGGTCTTGGCCGGCCGGATATCGGAGCTGGAGCAGCGACTGGAGGCGCTACAGGGCGGCCGGGTCGCGTTGTTTCCCTCGCAGCTCCTGCTGGAGGGATACAGCAGCTCGGAGGTGGACAGGCTCGCGCCGGGCGAACTCTCTGACCCGGACACAGACGGTGCGACGACCAGCGTCGAACCCTCGCGCGTTGCGGACGAACTAGATGCGTCGGCTAACAAAGACTGTGCGAGTGCGGAGTGTTCGGTTCAGGCAGGGAGTGAAGCGAGTGGTCAGTGCAACGAGGAACTTCCTCTCCAGTTAAGACAGATGGTGGAAAGAGCTTTAGAAGAGATCAAGCTAGAGGCAAAGTCTAGCTGCAGTAGCGTACAAAGTAAGTGAAACTACCGTAGCTAGACAAAGATCTTGTGCAAGTGAGATTCAATGCAAGACATTGCAATTGCATGTACCAAAGTAATTTTATTAAAAAGTGTGTGAAGAACTGAATATCATCGCAAATTAATGCATATCTTAGTAATAATTCTACACCAAAATGATAAATATAGCCTTCTCAACAAATGATTTTTGTATGGCACAATCTCATTGAATTCCTTAATGAAAAATCACACTCCGATGAAATACCGTACCGGTAGCCTAACTACCTTAAATATGGCAAACTCCCCACACCAAGTATGGTTTTACTCAATATAGCCTACTATGTATAATTAGAGGTGCGTGTAGGCTATAGGCCTAGCGTTTTTAAGTGTCATTCATGTCAACCTTGTGTATGAACTTTTTTCAGATTTTTAATTTATAATTTGGTCATCAAGGTTGAATTAATAACAACTGAATAAAGATGTGTTAAAGCCTATAAACAAATTAAAGATACCTGTACCGATCCAATGGCAAATAAATACTCTACTCTACTCTACTCTACTCTATGGAAAATAAAATAGGACTTGAAAACCTTAGTTTTAAGTGAAAATATAGCGCTTTGTAGCATCTATTCACAAAACGCTATTTTCATGTACCTCTATGTATAGGCCCTAATATATTGGTGTGAGATAGAATCCAACAGCTTACCTTCGAAAACTGATGGTGACTGCCGAATTTCTTGATAAAGGCCTACATAATGTTACACAAAGTTTTTATGTACATCTATTTATTTATCAAGAAATTCGGCAGCCACCATCACTTTTTATTTATTTATTTTATTTATTTATTTATTTAACGTCTATCCTATTCAGTTATAAAAACTGATTTACAAAGGAGGACAACTAAATAAATCTAATTACATAGATGCAGAAACAACAATAAACTACATTTTCGTAGATATTTGAAATAGTAGCATTACAACAACAATGCATTTAAACACAACAATTTTGGTAGGTAACAAATAAAAAAATATATATTATATGCATTTAATGAATGAATCAAATATAAAAAAGGGTGTAGAATGAAAAGAAAAGAAAAGAAAGGGGGGGAAAAGGAAAAAAGAAAGAAAAAGACAAAGAAAAAGAAAAAAAAAGAAAAGAGAAAAGAAAGAAAGAAAGAAAGAAAGAAAAAAAAAAAAAAAAAAAAACATTAAAAAAGAAAAACGAAAAGAAAAAACTGATTTATTAGACGATCCCACTCAAACGAATATGAGGTTTGCCAAAAATCAGGAACAGCAAATCAGGGAGTAATCAATCTTTCGCGGAAGAAACCACCGAACGCGAATCTTCATTCTTGTGTTCAACCATCATTCTTGTGTTCAAATCTTGATAACAATTTACCCTAGTGCAAAAGATCTTGACTCTAATATATAATTATATCAGATATATAATTATTTAAAATTGTTCATGTCAAAAACTGATCACAGCAATGATACAGGACACCTAACTCAAGTTGCAAGTTCCACCAGTGGGCGGCAACCAGACAATCTAGGCAGAAAAATATCAATTGAAAATACATTGAATACATCAAAATCAAAGCAATAATGAACAAACAAAGAGAACAGCAAAATCATAAATAAGAACATATGAAGATAAATTAACATTACATAAACACAGAGACAATGCCCCACAAATAAATAGTAAAAATCAATTCTTCTTTCGAAGGTAAGCTGTTGGATCCTCCTATCTCAACCAATATACTCCAGCTGATTGGCATGCTATCAACATGTAGGCCTAGGCTAACCAATATATTATGTAGCCTATAACTATATTTGAGGCATTCACTGTATAATTATAAATTATGCATTTGACACCAGTTGTGGAACACAACCATTATTTTTAAAACTGAGTAGAATGGGTAGCCGGGGCTATGGGAGTTTGAACGATCCTGATTCCTGAATCTAATCCTTTATCGTGAACAGGATGCAATATGTTGAAATAGGCCCTAATTTAAACAGTAGGCCTAAGGCAAAATCACCTGCTCTACTTCTAATAACAGCGCAAGTCCCACAAGGAACCATTGTTGCTCTGAAATCAATTCATGTACACTAGGCCTCAGAAGTAAATCAGGGGGTCTAAAAGATACCTACCGTTATCAAACTCACTATATTCACAACACTATCACTCGCTGACGCCATCTAACCGGCCGTGAGAAAACATGGCGGACCTATTTTATGTCGCATTTGGCCTATTGCGACTTTTAAATACTGAGCCCGGGGCGTAGTTAATACAAACACAAGGTTTGTACATGCAAAAAGATTCACCAAACCCTGCATAATGTTAGCGCAGGCTTATTTCTAGTATAGAAATCAAATACTAGAGCAAGCCATCCACACCTGCCCATTTGCTGGGGCTGGCTTTGTGTATTTAGTGCTAGTGCTAGCTTGGTGTGACTTTTAAAGGTGCCTAATCCAAGATTTGCCGAGTGAGTGTCGGTAATATCGGTAAAAGATTACCCTTGCCTTGATCTACTTCTGATGCCGATTGTACATTGTAGGCCTAGGCCTACATGATGTCTTGTCTACACCAACAATCTGAACAAACACATGGCATTGCCCCTGTAGAAAAACTTGCAGTTCTTTGCAGTGACTGACAAAGTAGGTAACAACAAACAACAAGTAACAAAATTATGTTTTATAATAGTAATTTAAAACTTTTATTTTTTATATTAGAAATAATGCTGTAGCTATACAATCAATTGTCAATTGCAGGCGAAAGCCATATACTGTATTTATTAGATAAATTTATACCATAACACTCAATAATATCTAGTAACAGCTCGTAATAAACATTAAATAGGATAATATTGTTTTATTCACATCACATCACAATGCAAGGTTTCAGATTCGCTTGAGCTTTTGTTCCACGGCATTGTTTTGACACCGGCCAAAGTGATCGAGGAACTTAACGTGAGAGGTCGGCGGGAACAACAAGTCACACACTGGGCATATTATGTCTTCTCTGGTTTGCGTGTCGACACCGTTTTCAAAATACTTTGGTGTCCACGACGGCTCTTGACTCGCCGCGTCCTCGCTCTTGCGTCTGTACTCTTCGGCTGGCCGAGTCTGTTTGACGGACTTTGCAAACGCGCCCAACAGGGACAGTTTGGTGGGTTTCTTGTCTTGCCACAGGGATTCTGCACTGAGAGCGAAGGTTTCGGGCGGAGGTCGTACCAAGGCCGGGGGCTGAGGCTCGACGGACTTGACCTCCGTCTGGTTGGGTAGCGAGAAGGACTTGACGATCGGCGTTTGTTGGAACGAGAGGACGGACGCCAGGCCGTTGTTGTTGAAGCCGATCGTGACTCCGCCCTTGGAGGCTTCGCTCTCCGAGGGAAGACTGGTGGTGCTACTGGTCTGCGGGAGGTCACACTTTGAGAGCAGGCTGGTGGTGCTACTATTCTGCGTAGAAGGAATATGGAGCACAGAACAGCTCAGTAGCGAAGTGCTCCCTACCGTTGACTGCGAGTCAGACTGAACAAGTCCGGACAAATCAGAGTCTGTGCGTACAATGTCCTGCCCGTAATTCTTCAGCGCACTAACGTTCTTATTCGCTTGTAGTTTACCGCAGTTCATACCGTTTCTTAATAAATTACCCGCTGACTCGAACCCTACGTTTTCCTTGGGTTCTTCCGCTTCATCCATCGAGGCCGTGTGGTTATTTTCTAGACACTTGTCAAAACTGGATCTCGACGTAGTTGTGTCGTACGAAGTTAGTCCGTTGTGTTGCTCTGTCTTGTTCTTATCGCTGTCCGTTGCCAAGTCGTCGTCAAAGCTGAGGGTAGTTCCTCTAGAAAGCAGGTGGCCCTGAAAATAAAATAATAGACTTTTTTAGTTTTTACCTCACATGTTACTGTTAGTTATGTCATAGTACCCCTATATATTCTTTAATTTTCCTCCAATCTCACAGTATCTACATAAATCATAAGTCAATGTGTAGGCTACCAGTATATTATTATAATAATTCTTATTATTATATTGTTTTACTTTCACTTCCAAGTGGCACATTAGACATTGCATACATGGCATGGCAAGAATATACAACTTAAAAATCAGGCAAGTAAGAACTGACTAAATTAATATGTAGTCATGTAGGCCACATGCCTATACATAAAGAACTTAATTTTATGTTATAGCCCTCCCTTATATCAAAACTAATAATAACTAATATCAGTAACCCAGCCTATTGACCCCATAGGCTACTTATTTTCTCAAAGCCATTTAAAACTGCTCTTCTTATCATTTAATATTGAATTTTGTGGCAAGTGTGGCCCTTTGTGGCCAATAACAAATACAAATTTAGAATTTTAGATCAAAGAACTGAGAGGAAAATGGTAGGTATATCAAGCATACATGACCGTCAATAGTCAATCAACGGGAAGGGTAAAAGGAGGTAGGGGTACTACCATACTAGAGTCCGGAAGAGAAGGTTATTGAGCTCATCTCAGATTTGGCCATTGCAGAGGCAATGATTTATGGAATTGCTTTTTATTTCACAATATATTGTGGACAAACAAGATTACAAAAGAGATAGGGCTACATAACTTTCCCCACTTGGAAATGTAGAGGAAATTCTGGATTTCCCAAGAAACATAAAAAAATTCATATTATTTACTACAATTCAGAAATTAAAAAAGTCCGCCCCAACCGGGAATCGAACCACGGATCTCCCGCATTCCAGTCAGGCGTCTTAACCACTAGACCATCAGGACGGGTACATTTTAATCTCTGAATTGTAGTTGCATTATACATCTGAATGGATGGAACAGTACTGCAACGAATATATCAATTACACCTACGGGAGTGTTTCCCGACTAAACAAATCGAGAAATTAAAAAATTCGTTATCATGGACAAAATTTATGTAGAATTACCTATTTTTTTTTTTACAAAAATCTTAATTTTGACAAATATTTCATTTTTGTTAAATATATTATATAGTACTTTGCTTTTTTAAAATTTAAATTGCTTTAAATGAAGAGCTCTCCAAAGCATATAAAATACAAATATTGGTAGAAAATATATTTTATTCTAATCTAATTTGTAGTACATAGTATTTATAGTTATTAAATCATTGTGTCGTCCACAGTGGTGTACGATTAGGTCCTTTTCAAAGTGTTTGGCTCTGCGGGAACGGTGGATCCAATCCTGTGTAAGGCATGTTTTTTTTGTAATCGTCCTTAATCGTCATCCATCACCGCTCATTGTCTTAAATAGCCTTAGTGCTTTAATATGAGCAACAGAAATCATCATCATAAATCATTGCCTTGACTTATTGTCTTGGCATAAATCACACTGACCTACATCTAATAATATTATTTAACCTAGTCTTCAACCAAGGACGTTACGTAGATTTAGCTCACGATTTTTAATATCAGCCTACATTGGTTACAAAATGAGCTCGTTTAGCACACAAACAATACATGATTATATTTACTTTGAACAATAATTAGTCGATGGAATGTCAGTCGGCTGGAGTATTGGGATAAGATCAACCTTCAAGATGTGATGGAAACAAGGCTATACCTGAACAAAGTTCTATGTAGGCCTACTAATAACAATCTTTTTTTATCTTGTCATATAATTTTCGATATATTATTGTTAGGGGTGTGCGATTCCTGATTTTTGAATTCAAGTTGAGTCCGAGTCCTAAAAATTACTCGATTTTGAGTCCAATTCGAGTCCGAGTCTTAAGTAGGCATACACAGTACCTTCCTCAAATGTTGATACAAACATTATATTGACATATTTTTATTATTTGTGCCAAAAAAGGTCAAAACTTCCAAGAAGAATACAAATTTGTATCAAAAGACTGAGGTTACTATTATGACTAATCAGAGTTGGTAAGGTAGTGCCAAAAATAGATTTTTACGTTTCTACACTCGCCCGCGGGGCCGCGACCCGGCACCTCGGCCAAAATCGTAAAAAAAAAAAAAAAAAAATTGAGACTCGATTTCGAATCCCAAATACTCGAGTTCGAGTCGAATCCCAAATACCAGACTCGACTCGAAATTTCGGGTACTCGCACACCTCTAATTATTGTATAAAATTGCCGAAAACATGTAGCATTGTCCTAATCATTAAGAAATAGTTTTGAGGTGTGATACGTGCACTGTATGCATGTGTTTATATCGTGTAGCCTGCATGCTGTAAACTAGTATGTATACGTACTGCATTGCAAGGCATGTGTACCGAGGTGCGGTAGGTCTTGGTGTGCTCGTTGCGACAGTACTCGTGCCTGGACACGGGCAGGTCTGCGCTGGCTTCGTGTTCTTCGCTCGCGTGGGGACAGCAGCAGCCACATCGGTTCTCGTTCTCCAGTCTGTCTTCTCTTAGCTGCAACAGTGCCATACATGCTTTAGTTTAGTGTGTGAACATTGTCTAGAGCTTGAGCTCTATGTCACATGTGATTCAAGCGGACAAACAAAATGACCAACCGCAAGATACAAACTAACATAATATTATTAATTTCAACTTTGGTTGCACCACTATCCCTTTAGTTTGGTGTGGGCCTTGAAATAAATAAATCTAGATAACTACTATGAAAGTGTAAAACAATAATGGTGATAATAGTTAGTAGTTGTATTTTATTTTATTTGCATCTGCTGAATCATATTTGAGATGTCGTAACAAGCACGAGCATCGTAACATGAGCATTGTAAAAACCATCGATAAAATACATTTAAAGAAAACAATATTTAGCATGCCATAGGTACACTGTTGCCAATAAGAAATCGAAGCTTAACGGGACCTGTTGCCGATTAATTGTTCTTGCCGATATTATTTATCAGAACAGAATAGCTGTTTATAAAAACTTTAATTTAAAAATAGTTTATCTCTAAGGCTCTTAAGCTATTTGCCACGTTTCACAATCTGTTTTACTTTCAATGGGCATCCGATCTTCTCCCTAATATATTTATGATATTTATCCAATCCAAAAATTGGATGGGAGGTCTAGTGTTTAAAGACTGGTCAAGCAGAATTGTATTAAATACTAACATGTTCCAATACACTGTCGTATGTGTGCTCAAATCAATTCCATTCAAATCATTTTATTAAGCATCATTTGCTATTATCGCATGATACAGGTTACACATCTTGAAAATATCATTTTTGCAAAAGAATGTTCTTCTTATAAAAATTTCACATTCACATTTAAAGTTGTGCCCATGTAGGTGCTTGATACCAACATCTAATCTACCGTATTACCATGGAGTTATAAATAGTGGTATTACAATCTCACACCACTATAGAACACAGATCTATGAGAGACAGGCATATTTTGTATTGTTACGTATACATTATTGGCTCTTCTGGTACTATTACCTATACTTATGAACTTCTGCGCCAACACAGATGTTCTTGTTTATCCTGGCCGTTCACCCTTGTATGCCGTACCTTGAGCTTGTGTGCGCGCAGCTCCTTCTGCAGCACCCTGATCTTGGCTTCTGCGGTGAGCTTGTCTTGCAGCGCCTGTTGCTTCTCCCTGCGCTCCGCCTCCCAGTCGTCGTGGTGAGCCTTCACTTGGAACTTGAGCACCTGCACCGTCTCTCCGTGCTCGAGGTCTGTGCGTTCCAGGTGGCGCTTGAGACGAGATACCTCCTCCTGCAGCAGCGAGCTAGACTCCACGTCCTGCAAGCAGAGAGAGATAGTCTAGTCTTTCTGGCTGGATGCACAAGAACACAATATAACTTAAAACTCATCCAACAATAATTTGTGTAAATCGGTCAAAAATTGAACACAAAATATTGTTAAGGCTATTGTAATCTCCTGAAGCTGAAGCTGAAGCTAAAGGTGTTTAGAAACTATATCCACAAAACCGTTTCTTTGAATTTAATTTTGCACTAGATGTGCTGGTTACACTACTATTGTCAAAAAAAACATTTATTGACCAATATTGAGGTAGGTATGTCATGCCCAAAACGATTATCAAATTTTTATGTTATATCTAAAGCCCTCTTTCTTTCAGAAGACGTTTCAGCCATGTTTCTTCAACTTTCAAATTATCGACCGGACCACCCCAAATTTACATCGGATGCAATCGGGACACTCCCGTTTATACTTATTGTATTTATTGTATATTTACTGGGACCAGCAGATTTATATAATTATGTAGGTACTGGTACTTGACAGTAAAACGTATGCAAATGGTTGAGTTACTCGCGACAAGCAAGTGAGTCAGGTTTACACGGTCCTGGCAAGACATCGGGAGGAACCCGGACGTTATTCTTACCTCCACGGGAGGCGGCGCAAGAGTCAGGAACGCCCGGTTCGTCACCATCTTGTTTATCTGTTCCTGCTGATCCTGGATAGTTGTTAGCAGCCGCTGGACGTAGATTTGTCGGTCGTTATTGTACTTCTGCCACCTCTTGTTCACCTCTGTAACCTACAACAAGAACACATTCCCATGAGAACACTCCTTGTTTTGAGTCTGGCGCACGCGCACCGTGACGACATAACGTTTAGGACTAGAGGAAGACTGACGTAGTGAAAGGGTTCACAAAATATTCTAAACATACATTTTAATGTCTCAAATCTTCGAATGTAATCATTTCAGAAAATAATTTTAAACCATGTGATTACTAAATCTAGATTAATTTGAGAGAAATCTGATCCTAAGTGGAAAATTGTATTAAATGACTGATAATGAGAATTATGTTGTATTGTTTATAGTATTTATTTTTTAAATTTTTTTATTGGTTTTAAAATTTACATTATTCTCAGCTTTGGCTGCAGATATCATCAAATGTTTGTCGGCTGACTGACATCACACATGTTTGAAACTTTACGGAAGTGAAACAAAAGGGCTCTACTGTCATAGCCCTACTTTTCTAAAAATGATTAAAACATTTTTTTTAATGTTGAAAAAGTCGAAAAATTGGCATTATCCATGATTTTTTTCTGGCTAATCATCAAAACATATTGATAATCTACGACCGTAGAGCTCTTCCTTGACAACTACCCAAAGTATCATATTATTATTATGCGTTGGATGTTTCCTGGCCAAACGAATAGCTATATTGATAGTAAACCAATAACTTCCATATCCATTTGAGGTGAACATCTACATGAGTAAGATATCTGCATCAATAAAACCAAGAATAAGAAATAAAATCTCCTGGAAATACCAATAGGAGGTATTTTTAATAATTTTTTTCAATTTCATTTAGGTGTTTATTATTTTGTCTGTTGTTTACCTTAAATTGAGATAGAAGGTATTGGTTCTAATCGATCGAATGCCAAACTGCCAAGAATATGTGTCAGCTATTTTCTCTTAAATGCCTTGATTAACAGGTACCTAGTTAGTAATTACGTAAATGGTTACCTCGAGCGTGGTGCCTAGTCATACAGGAACATGTCTGAGATACCTTATCATCAAGACATGGGAGGGTTACACGTCTAGTCAGAGGAGGTGGCTATCTTTGCAAGCGTCACAGTAAAACTTACGTCATTGATCACAGCCTTTAGCTTCAAGTTCTCTTCTTTGATCGCTCGGAAGTTCTTGGTCAACTCGTCGTAATCTTCCTGGGAGCATTTCACGCCGTCCCCAGAACTCTGCAAGAAAGATAGACCAGAGTTAGTTATGACAACGCCTTAGCCCTTACAGACCAAAGTTTAATAATTAAACTTAACAATTATTGGTCTACATTAAGTTATTTTAGGCAATTAATTCAAATTTCTTATTGTTTCTAAGATTTTGGGTTTTTAAAAAATGTTTTTTGAAAGGAATTTTGGGAAATTCTAAAACTAGATATTTAAATTTTTTGTTCATCTCAAATTTTTGCAATACTAGAGATTTATTACATTTCCGGGACAAACCAATTTTTTCCATTTTTAGCCTTTTTTGCAGATGTGTATTTTGAATTTTCTCTAAAAAATCCCGTTTTGTCCCATTGGCTTGTAGCCTCCTTTGTGTGATTGAGCGTTGGGAAGCTTTTCACCGAGCAAGGCTAGAGTTTCCTTCGCCCCAATACAGCGACACCGTGTTAAACCTGTTAGAATGGAGGCATCTTCAGATGAAGTGCTACTTGAGTATAATGTTTTAATTCTAGTCTTTGTCGCTCTCTTGTACTTCATGTTGCTGGATTACGAGGACCCAATACTTGTGAAAGAGTTGATGACAACGCTGCCTTAGCTTATAATTATTAACAATTATTGGTCAATAGTTATTAGG